>JASDQU010212812.1:0-18530 GCA_032191745.1 Picea mariana
CAAGCTACGTATATTGAAGCAGGGAAAGCAGGTGTGTCAGGGGAATCATCGTCTTCGAGGAAAGAGGACAAGAGGAAAAGGCATGGCAATGGCAAGAATGCAAATGCAGTGACAAAGAAGGAAGGAAAACCCTCTTGCAAGCATTGCAATAAAGAGGGACATGATGAGGACAGATGTTGGCAGTTGCATCTCGAGAAGAGGCCAAAGTGGTTCAAAGAAAACAAGGGAACGCAAACAGTGGCAACGACATCAAAACCCATAGACTTGGGATCCGATTCAGGTGATGAGTCAAAGATCTCATTGGTTGGTATGACAAGTAAAAATGGTGAAGATATTGATTGTAGAAATAAGTTGTTTCATATAAGGGTAATCATGCGACACACTAAGATAGACACATTAATCGACAGTGGATCTCAATCTAATCTAATCTCAGAAGAATTGGTTAAACAATTGGGGTTAAAAACACAAACTCATCATAAGCCTTACACACTTAAATGGGTAAGCAATCATCATCAGATGCACATAACAAAGCAGTGCACAATCAAATTTGCAATTTCATCTAAGTATGTGGATGAAGTAACTTGTGATGTTGTGTCGTTAAGAGAATGTGGAATGATCTTAGGTAGTCCATACTTATTTGATCGTAAGGAAATCTTCTACAGGACAAAGAATCAATATCAATTCACTAAAGCAGGTCATGATTATGTGGTTCATGCTCATCGTGTTAAAGAAAATAAAACACTTCAAACAATGGAACAGATAACGAATGCAGTGCAAGTATGCAACAAACCAATAGTTGTTTCAAATGAAGTAATTGACCTTAAGAAAGAACAAGATATGGTTGTTGAATGGAAAATCAATCATAAGTTGCTTCAAGATAAGCTCATGTCGTGCAGATATTTCAAGTATATCAGCTCATTTGCAGTCGTCTTTTTGATGATGTCATTATCAATGTTTTATATATGGATGATAGTAGCTTCAGTAAGATGTAACAGGGTTCAAATGGCTAACAATATACTGTCAGTTGTCATGATTGTGTTACAGTTGATCTTGATGAGACAGGTGCACAGGATAGAGTTCAGAGACAGAGAGAAAGCCGGGTGGCCTATCCCGAACTTGTTGACTGGTTAGTAACCTTTTGGGGACCAAAAGGTCTTATTATGGGGAGGTGTGATCCGAAATCGGATCCAGAAGCCTGACAGGGCTTGAAAAATGCTCAAAAATGAAAGTGCTCAGAATCTGACGAAACCAATGCCATTGTGTTCATCTCGCCTTCCCAATTCCAGTGGTATATTTACTTCGTCAAACGGGCTCCGTATGCAAAAGTTATCACATTCTGATCGGAAGCCCAAACAGGTAAAAAGTCAAAGGTCAACTGGTCAAAATGTCAACGCTGATGACATCAGCATGCTGACTATGCAGGAGATGACATGGCACTCTCTGGCTGATGGTGATTGGGTAGGTTAGCTAACAAGGCAGACATGTGGCAGGCAACTGGACCAGTCAATAACTGACAAGTGGCATTAATCCGGCAAATGGGGAGATGTCACGTGGCCCAGTCATGGGAAGCCATGTGGCACCCAGTCATCAGTTGAAGTGACATGTTACAAAATTTGTTTTGGGGTCCATGGGATTTGAACCCATGACCACCACCAAACCCAACACCTTAAGAAATGGTCTTTGCCAATACACCAAATTATTTCTTATGTTGTAAAACCCACATTATAAAATATATTGCAAAGTATTGTATGGAGAGGGGCCAGTGCTTAGCCCTTTGGGCGAGCGCTTGGCCATATGAACCCATATGACTCTATCAAGGGGGAACGCACTAGGAAAGAGGGGGCTTATGCCCAAATCTAACTATAAAGTGGGTTTTATAACCAATTTTTGGGTTTTAATGGTAATTAAGCCTATTTTTAAAGGTTTTTGGGAGTTATTGGGTAGTTTTGGAGCCTAATTTTTGGGAGGAAGTTGGGGATGAGAAACCAAATTTCCTAGATATATAAATAAGTCATGTTTGAGGCCATAAAGGGGCATTCAGAGTAGAGTTATGATGAGGAGAAGCCAAGCCAAAGCCATTTTGATGCAGAGAAGCTTTTGAGGAGGAGACACTGTCGGACCATTTCTTGGAGCTCCAGACATCTGTTTTGCGTGCCGTTTTCTTTGCATGGTTCTAGAGATCTGGAAGAACATGAACATATCAGTCTTGTATCCATTTGGCATTGCAGCAAAGTACTTTTGAGCTTTTTAACAGAAATAGAGAAGCCTCCCCCACAGAGAAAAAGGCCTAGAGACGTAGGCAAAGTTGTGCCGAACTCCGTTATCAATCTGCGTGTTATGGTTTGCTATCTATTATTTCATTTCAGATCTACATATGTGTATATTTTTGTCATAATTCCTCTTCTTTCCTCATTCTTTCGCTAAGTTTCTCAAATGGTTAATTAATGCATGCAAAATTAAAACTCAACCATAAGTCATTAAAAGATCCGGTGGATCAAGAAAACCCACTAAAGTGGATGTGCAGGTTCTTACCTCTCATCTTACCATCTTCTCTCTGCCCTTAGGTCATCCATAAAACCAATCCAAAATCATTAAAGCAATCTAATTCAAATGCTACCTATTACCATTTACAACTCCCCGACAACGGTGCCAAAATGTTGGTGCAATTATATGCATAATATATTACCAAACATAAATGATCAACTGGGATTCATAATTAGTAGAGTTGATTCACTATATGTGCTGATAACATATAGGTTCCTATGTCTGTTTAGTATAGCTTAGATAATAAAACCATTTAGAAACCAACACACTTTTAAAAATAACAATCTTCACACAATTCGAAAGATGGAAAGAAAAACTCATAAAGAAGCATATGATCTAAAGCTCTTTCTTAGGTGATGGACATGTTCATTGATGGATTAGTAAAGGAAAAGATGAAATTTGATTCTATCTCCTGGAGAAATTAAACTAACAAGTGGAATGCTCCATTAAATCTCATGTATGGTGAAATATGGAGATCCAACTGTTCCTGCATTACCACACTTTGCAACAAATTTGAATAGTGAAATCAAACAAAATAACATGAAATCAAAATAACAAATACATGAAATCAAAATTTACATTAACAATTTACAATGAGCTTAACAAGCTAGATCGGTGGTTGTTGTCGATGCCAACATGGAATCTTTTAGATCACCAGATGCTAACTTCTAAGAGACACAAGATCACTGAATTCAAACTTGCATTAATCTTCAACAAGTAGGTTTACAAAAAGAGTCTTTTCATGAATCCAATCTACATCATAACATTTCTCTCAATCTACATAATAATAATTCTCCCCAATCTACATAATAATAATTCTCCCCAATCTACATCATAACAATTATCCCAATCTACATAATAATAATTTTCCCCAATCTACATCATAACAATTCTCCCCCTTCATGAAGAGAGGGCACTCTCTTTTATACATTAGAGCTTTAAAAAAAAGATAAGCATCTCATAATTACAGATCCACTTTTCTCTCAACCAATTTCCCATTATTACAAAATATAATCCCTTCAAATCCTCACACATATCTCTCATATACCTTGGATAAGATATGACAACCAAATCTCCATGATCTTCTCCTTGGATTAGGATTGAATTATCTCCTCAAATCTTGAAATGGTGGAGGAAGTATTCGAGAAGTCTTTTTGAATTAATCCTTCGCACATTACAAAGCTCACACATTTTTGAGATATATATGAAAACATGCCAATTTTATAATATTTAATCACAAATTCCCTTTTAATACTAAAATAAATGATTTGGAAAATAATAAGGTTAAACCCATATTTAATTATGAAAATGGTATCATGAAAGGTCAATGGGGTGATGAAATGTGAAGAATGATGAAGGGAAAGGTGGATGGAAATATGACATTTCTAAGACTCAACAAATAATATGGAATTAAGGAGTTGTATCAGGCCCTAAATGAAAATGATGAGCATATTAAACCTAATTTCATAGGAGAGGTGCATTAAGGGTCCTCAATATCTATGGGTTAAAATTTGAAAACTGAGCTCTGTGAATAGTGGGTGAAAATCCATGACTCTAGAGAGAGGGTATTATGGAGTATTGAGGCTATCCCCGAGGACAATGTCAAATATTTCTTATCAATAAGGGAAATACCACTTTTCTTTTAGAATAATATTATAGAATACACTCATCTAATCCCCTTAAAGTCAAAATTGACCATCTTCCTACCATTGAAATTTAAGGAGAGAGAATCATTTACAATACATGTGAATGAAGTATTTAAGCATGTAGGAGATTGGGTGCTCGACTATAGATCTTAGTAGAACCCTTCACATGTTAAGTTGTTAGTTGGTGTAGCACCTATGCTCTTAAAGTGAAAATTTGGACAACTTCAACATACTTTGTAAAAATATTTAGAGGGATAAAGATAACAACAACTAGTCAAATAACAAACCTCAAACTTGTGTTCTTATCTAAAATCCATATTATTGTTTGTGTTGAAAAAATGGAAAATAATTGGACACTGTGATGAGATGTTATGGCCACATATGTTCCCAAATACATTATAATATATAACATATAAATGGTACAAGGTATACGATGAAAAAGGTGAGACATGGAAATGGAAAACATTGAAAGGAATTTTTATAAAATATTTCTCCTTTTTCCATAGTAGGTGACAGAATTAGTATTGATGTCTATGCTTGATGATTTATTAGGCTATGATCAAGTTTTGGTAGATCAATTAAGGGATTACCTTAAGACACCTTTCACAACCCTATAGGGGACTTATGCTTATGTTTGAATGTCATTCGAGTTGATGAATACTAGTGCAACATTTCAAAGGGACATGGATCATTCCTACCATGATTTGATTGGCAAGACGATGGTTTATTATCAATATGATCTCACTATCTATTCCAAGGTTAGGGAACAACATGTGCTCCATGCTAAATATTTTTTATCAAGTGTAGAATGTATGGAATATTTATAAACCCCCCAAAATTGTTGTTTTCTACCACATAAGATAAATTTTTGGGGAATATCATATCCCTTAAACCTTATAACACCTAACCCCTTTATTAATTCATTTAACTGATAACTCATATAACATATAATACTTAATTAATCTCTAAATTCTATAACTGCTAACCATATAATCACTAACTCTTAGAACCACTATCATCCATAACCCCTAATATAACTCCAATAATGTCTAACTCTTTATATAACCTACTTCCTAACATTGTAACCTTTAACACCTAACTATTATAACTCAATCACACCTAACCTCTATAAACCCTAATATAACTCGTCACTTGTATAACCTTTATACCCTTATAATTCATAACCACTATCCTCTATAACTTAACCCCTATAACCCCTTACCTACAACATGAAATGATGTTAATTCTAAATTCATATAACACACTCATAGGCTTGCAAACAACGCATACAATGGACTCATGTGTTGGCTCGAGCACTAGTCGAGTATAGAAATTTTTAGATGTGGAGACCCCACTTGGTCAAGTCTAGCAATTTTTCTAAGTTATATGACCAAAGGTTTATAGAACCTATTGGGTTGTACAAAGGGGTAAAATCAAACATTATGGGAATATCAAACATTACTAACTTTGATATCACCAACATAGTTGAAGAAAATATGTTGTATGAAGACCTTGTGGGAAGACCTTGGGGAAGAAAAATGAAAGAAACAATCTCTATAGAGAAGGATAGGCTAAATCTCAAAGGAAATGGAAGAAGAATTATCATACCTCTATACCCTGAGGAAGGTAAACCTTGGTCAAAATTGTGGGAAGAATAATATGGAATTAAGGAGTTGTATCAGGCCCTAAATGAAAGTGATGAGAATATTAAACCTAATTTCATAGGAGAGGTGCATTAATGGTACTTAATATCTATGGGTTATAATTTGAACACTGAGATCTATGAATAGTGTATTGAAATCTATGACTCTAGAGAGAGGGCACGTTGGATTGAGGCTATCCCCAAGGATAATGTCAAATATTTCTTATCAATAAGGGAAATACCACTTGTTTTTTAGAATAATATTAGAGAATACACTCATCTTATCCCCTTAAAGTCAAAATTGACCATCTTCGTACCATTGAAATTTAAGGAGAGAGAATCATTTACAATACAAGTGAATGAAGTGTTTATGCATGTAGGAGAATGGGTACTCGACTATAGATCTTAGTAGAACCCTTCATGAGTTAGGTTTTTGGTTGGTGTAGTACCTATACTCATCAATTGCAAATTTGGACAACAACTTCAACATACTTTGTGTTGGATTACTGAGAGGGGGGGTGAATCAGTAATAGCATAATTATAATCCTTTTTCTTCAAATGTTATATCAATGTAGAATTATTATCCAATAATGAGCAATAAGAAATAAACAATCACACACATACATAGTACACCAGTGTTTTACGTGGAAACCTAAATCGGGAGAAAACCACAGATTTATTTTTCTTATATGTCTTGAATAATTACATCCATTGGAAGCACCAACTTCCTTTGTTTTCTAGCTGCAACTGGAAGGAGGCTCCAACCCCCTAGTTTCTCAGGCTACAACTTGAGGGAAGCTCCAACTCCCCAATTCTCTGGCTACAACTAGAAGGAGGCTATAACCCCCAATGTTCTTCGGCTACAACCGGAAGGTGGCTACAACCACTTGTCCTTGCCTCGTCCTGCCACCCTGAAGTAGAAGTAGAATGATGAAACCACTGTCACACTATCACTGTGAGATATACCGTTNAAGTGCATCAACCATGCACCAACCTGTAATCAACCTATATCATAAACAAGTGCATCAACCATGCACCAACCTGTAATCAACCTGTACCATAAACAAGTGCATCCAACCATGTACCAAGTATGTTCCAATCATGTGTCAACTACTCATCAATTATGACTCATCAATATGTACCAACATCATCAACTATACACCTCATGTATGTACGCCAACTCATCAACTACTTGTCTCAACCATGTACTCAACATGTACCACAACCAAAATCCCTCATCAATTTCATCATCCAAATATGATTTGTAGCTCTATAATAGACCTGGTGTATATGATCACATTCCTCCAAACCTTCCTTAACTTTAAAAACAAGAGACTAACATTTTCATCAAACTTTTCTTTAGTCTCACATGCCTAGTTTTGGATTAGTCAACAACCCTAACTTGAAGTAATAATAAATTTTAACCTATAATGTATAAAGATCTGAAATTGATAAAAAATGTTCTTCAGTGTGTTTTATGCAATTCCTCCAAGTGTCACTACTTGGAACCTCTCAGAAAAGGAGTTATAGCAAAAATGTCATACCTTGCTGAATTTTGGCTTATTCTAGAGAGCGACTTTGTAGAGCATGCTCCGCACAAAATATTTGATGAAGTGATCTAAAAATGTTACAAAGCATACTAAATACGGTACCCTAACCAACACATTTGGTCTCACTGAATTTGGATCTGTTATGAGGAAGTTATGACGTTTTTACCCGAAACACCTGATTTTGACTGGTTTCAGGACTGGCCACAAACCCTATTTTCCACGGAGTGTAACTCCCAAAATACAACGACCCACAAGATGAATTGTTTACCACAGATACTTGGATATTTTTTCTCACTTTCATAGAAATTTCATGGTCTGAATCATTATAGGGAAAAAATTATAGAGAAAATGGTGAGATGGCCTCTAAATAACATACCTTAGAAAGCACCATCAAAAGAATTTATCCTTCCTTGTATTTCGGCCTTCTTTTATTCACCTTCACTCAGAATTCTGGTTTAGATATCCTTGGTTACCTTAGACACATATATATATTCAATATGCTCAAGTGTGATTCAAATGAGAGAGCCTTGCCTCTTATTTATACTCTCCAAGTAGCTTCCTTAAAAACATCCTCTAGGTCACTTGGCCCACTTTCCTTATTTTAGGGTTGGGTCCACTTCTAATTTCTCCATTAAATTTATCATTGAAATAATTTATTTTGTACTCACTTTGAATTATAATACACTCATCACTTCACTTTATTATTTACCTTTTAAAATCTCCTAAACCACTTTGATTACTTTGACCTTTTGGGGCTTCTAGATGACATATGAGGGTCCTCCAACTTTGTAAGGCCATAACTCTCAAATAGTGAGGAGTTATGTGGCATTCTACATACCACTAGAAATGGCATGACATGTACTATACATATAGAATAGTATTAATTTAAAATATATCATAACTCATACCGTTACCCATCAAACAAACTTGGGTCCATTACCGTGAGGAATTATGTGACGTTCCACATACCACCGGAAATGACATGAAAAGAACTATCCATATAGGATATTTTCCCTGACAAATTCACTTTCCTTCATCTCATTATTCCAAAATTAAGCATGGGTTCTCTTACTCCACAAAGCGTCTTCCCTTGAGGGATTTCACCATAAGGGGACCTCTTTGGAGTTCATCCATATTTACTTCTTATCAACCATGAAAAAACAATAATGAGTCATATTTACATCAAACAATATTGGGTCCATTACCCAAAACTTTGTGCTATAGGTCTTTCTTCAAGGGTTGACATCATTGACAACCAACCTTAATCAACAATCTCCCCCTTTGGCATTAATGGCAACACTCTGATGCAACATTGAAATCATATCACTCATGCTCCCCCTGGAACCATGCCTCTGTCCTCTGCATCTGATAAATCTTCTCCTCCTGGAACCAGCCTTTGTCCTCTGCATCTGATAAATCTCTCCCCATTTTTCATCAATGGAAAAGGTATCTTTCCATCCGGGGCTGCTCCCCCTGACAGACTGTCCTCTTATGGTGCTTCCTCATGTACATCTAAGACATATAAGATAAGAATTCAAAAAGCATTCATTTTTGGAGTAGAAATAACTCCAAGTCTTTAGCGAAGATATTCAAAGGCTTCCCATGGAATTGGTTTTGTAAAGATGTCTGCCACTTGTTCTTTTGTGCCCACATACTCAACTCTGATGTTCTTTTCTCCAACCTGTTCCCATAGAAAGTGATACTTGATTGGAATGTGCTTAGTCTTGGAGTGCATCACCGGGTTTTTTGAGATACTGATGGCACTTGTATTATCACAATATATTGTAATGGGCTCATCATACTCAACCTTTATATCTGTCAAAGTTTGTTTCATCCAAAGAACCTGTTATCTCCTCAAATAAATTGGTGGAAATTTTGCTTTTGAGGTGATAGGTTGTGGTCCAAAATTTATTCCTAAATTTTTGTAGGTAGGTTAGAGAGTCTATTTTCTGTAAATAAGCTCAGAAAGAATTTTTGATTTTGTTTGGTCAAGCAAAAGTTAGAATCTCAGGTTTTGGTGGTTTAGGAGAGCCTGAAACGCGCTCATTAACCACCGAAAGCCTTTGTTCCCGGTAGATAAGATGGCAAAGCAAAAATGCGGTTAACTACCGAAAATATGTCAACGGGAAAAATGAAAAGCTCGTGCTTTCACATGAGCCAGTTGTGAATTGGCGCAATGATGGAAACGTAACCGTCGAAATCTCATGAAGGTGGTAAGATATGCACGTTCTGGTTATTTCTATCTGAAAATTGAGATCCTGTTGTCCTTTCAACTGCATTTGTCTTTTCAAAATTAAGACTCGGCGATGATACAGAAATTCATGCATGTTTTCCCGACTAACAGAAATGATTAGTCATGTAGCCCCTCACCATTTCCAGTCACGAGTACACAATCCATTATGACCTCGTTAAATCTCTGATTTAATCTTCATTCATTATCAATTTGAATTCAGGAGTTATTGAGATAGTCTTGAGTCCGTGAGTTCATCATACAAACGCATATCCAAAGATCATAATCCCATTTCCCATGGTGATCATCGAGCATATTTAGAGTCCAAAAAATTGCTCTCAAGCCAATTGTCATACCAATCAAACCAGGTCGATTCATCAGGCAAGTTCAAAACCCATCTTGTTTCAGTTTAAATGAATATCCCACCGAAACTCGAAATTTTTAGCATGCTTTCAGTCAGTTTGTTGCCTAAACTCGGTTAGCGTTTGAGATTTGTGATCCAAACTCTGTGTCACCCTGTCCCATTTTCTCTTCTATGAGTCATACTCTCTGTCATCCTAAATCATAGAGTCTTTGTTTCCCTGGCACGCAGTTTTCCTTAATCATAGGTACAGTCAGCATTTACTAATGCCAAAAGCAGGGCCAATTCTGAGGGCTAAATTGGATGGAGTTTGGTACCTTGAGGTGCACCCTGAGGTGGCCAAATTCTTCAAGCAAACTGGAGTGTATACCTAGTGTGAAAAACTAGTAGATTTTCATCAACAGGTGTTCGAGACTTTTGCTAGCTCGTATGATGGAATAAAAACAACAGTGGGAAAGGAGCAGTTTGTGGTTGATGAGGCAGCCATAGCTGAGTTCACAGGTCTTCCCAGAATAGGTGATTGTTGGTTCAAATCAATGGTACCTTCAAACATTGAGTTTAGGTCCTACCTATAGCCTCTGCATAAAGATGTTACATGGAAAAAAGAAATACCAATGTCTTATCTAGAACCTAAATGGAAATCTCTCTTGAAGGCTATGTTTGTCTATATCACCTGTGAAGGTAGATACAACAGAGTCATGTTCTACCACTTCAAGCTCTTAAACCATTTCACAAAGAGATCTCCCATCAATTTACCATTTTACTTTCACAAAGCCCTCACGAAAATGTCTAAATAGGTCAAGGCCAAGCCCACTAAGGTGGCAAGAAGATTATCTCATCAAAGACTCATTACTCTCATTGTCAAAGAGTCATTGAAGAAAAGGCAGGTAGATTGGAACTATTTCCTTTTTTGGAATGAATTCCAGACTGATTGGCAACAACAGGAGAAGGGTAAAAAGGCTGCCACTAAGAAGACTATTACTCCTAAAAGCAGTCATATAAAACGGAAGGGTATCTCACCACCAAAAGATCCGATATAATCATCCTCTGTTAAAAAGAAAAGAATCAAAAGAAAGTTACAGTTTGAGGGTGAGCAGTCCAAGGACCCTGCTATAGGAAGTAACCCTTTAAACCTACCCTATAGTGATTCAGAGCCAGAACAAGAGTTAGCAGAGACACGGGGAAATGTACAGGATGGACAAGTTGCAGACGATTGTTCCAACTTAACTTCACCAACTCCTCCAGAGGCACACAGTCCACCAGTGGAAAAATCCTCTTCAAGTAAGCCTAAAGCATCTAGGGCACAAAAAATCAATAAACTCCTGCAACAAGTCTATGAAATGGAAGTCTTGGAAAGAGTTATTAAAAAGGATAATATAGACTTGACTGAGAGAAATGTAGAGGCTTTCAAAATAAACCAAACCCTGAAAGAAAAGCATGACAAGATCAAAGACAGGAACAGGGTATTGATAAGGGAGAACATGAAGCTGTACAGACAACTTAGAATTCTGAGGTTGAAATTAAAAGAGTCTCAATCAACAACACAGGAGCAAACCGGTTTGGAGACTCTAGCTAACTTAGCTACAACCATGGTAGATACACAAGATCCTTCCACACAGCCAGTTGAAGTTTTTAGATCTACACGAACAAGGGCTGCATCGTCCAAAAAACCTTGAACATTCAGCAAAGAATCAAGGTAATCATTTTTAAAAATTTTGAAGTTTTCTCAAAGATGAAGTTTCGGTGGTTTAGGCGAAAAGGACGACTGTTCATTAACCACTGAAAACAGAGCTTTCAATAGTTAATCCACTCAAGAGCCTTCTAGGTTAACCACTGAAAGCCTGTCACTGCCAGAATGATTGAATTTTTGCACAGATCGAAGTTTTTTGAGTTGGAATGGTTTGAAACCTCTTCGAATGGACATTTGATGAATTGTCAAGTCAGATCCAATAGCTATTTTTGATGGATAATGGAAAGAAGAGGTGTTTCAAATGTTTTTCGTACCTTTGACAAAGGCAGAAAATCAAGATGCTTACTCACATCAACAAATTCGAATTTGTATCTCTTGGAAGAGTCATCACTCGGCCTTGGAAGGCTATCCTTCACTGCACCATTACTCTACAAGAGATGAAGACCATGAAATCTGGGATTGACCTCATTTTTGGGGATCATTCCATATCTTTTGCAAACTAAATTTTGACTTTCTATCTTTAGCATATTTGATCCATGCTTTCAGGATCTCAAAACTGCATTGTAAATCTATAAAGCTAAAGGTAGAATAGGAACTAGAGGTTAAACTTTGGAGACTTTTTTCATATTATGTACTCAAACTTCTCATTTTCATATTAAGTAATACAAGCTTCTTTTGCCATAACTTGTTCAGTTTTCACCTTCTTATCTATTCTGTACTTGCACCTGGATATTATATTCATGCTGTTATGCTTGTTTATGCCCAATAACTGTCATCTTATCATTGCATTCATAAGTTAAACTTTGCAAGTATTCCTGTGATTATTGTAATTGGCCATTCATATATGCTTTATATGTGATTCTGCTGATATAATAGTTATTTCTCCATACATCCCTTTATTTGTAAACTCTCTGAACATTTTTGGTTGAAAGCCTTGTCCATCTAAATGTGTTCATGCATGTTTTGAGTGAGAAATGATTTAGTCCTCCGACTTGATCCAAACCCACACTTATTATTGATAAAACAGTTACCAAAAGATTAAGTTACCAGGCATCTCTGAATTACAACCTAGGAGAGTTTCCTGGAGTGATAACAAATTGGTGCCATTGCCGGGGAGAGGAGATCGAAGCTCAGCTTCCTTGGGAGATGACATAGACCCAACTTTGATGATAGACAAATCCTGGACATCATTTGGGTTGTAACTATCTATCTGGTGACTCCATTGAAACGAAGTGGCTCCAAAAAGAGCTCACACCAGGGTGAACCAAGAAGGCCCACTGACAACACCAGTTCCTGACCCTGAGAAGATCATCAGTAAGGGAAAATATTTACAAAGACAGGCTTACGGATCTACAAAGACATCAAATTCAGGTATTCAAACCGACACTTCTTATTTCATATCTAAAAGGCCTCTAGTTGAATCCCCTGCTGTTGAAACTCATAGTTCTCAGGAAATTGAAAGTTTATCTGAAATATTAAAGGTAGAGGAACCTTCACTTTCCTCTAATGTTACTGACTCTGTTCTTGAGCATGATATTTCATCCAATATTCAAGAGATAATTACAGGGTCCTCTCAGCAAAAAGAAACCTCTTCTTCGTCTTCTTTGAATTCCTCACCCACCAAACTTACAAAAGGTGTTTTCTACACTCATACTAATCTGCCTGTTCTTGAAGATATTTTACATGATCTATCCTTCAAGGGAGAAGAAAGTTTAGCCTTGTTGCTTGGTCATTTTTATAAGGCCTCTTATTTTTCACCCATTTCTGAAAATTTTGTTCAAAGTGAAGTGAGACAACCATTTTATTTTAACTCAGCCATCCCATCTCAACCTTCATCTCTTGCAAATTCTTCTTCTGTATCAACCCCCAAGACTTCCATGGCTACCCCTTTAACCAACATGGAACAGATTTTGGCAAATAGGTATGCTCCACTTGTCTTGCCCAATCCCTTATCTTCTATGCCAACTGGAGATTATCAGAAATATATGCCAAAGTTTACCGGAGCGGGGGATTATACTGCTGAAGAACATATTGAAGCTTTTTATGCTTATGCAGAAAATATTAACATTTCAGAAGAAGATGTGTGGACTAGAGTTTTTGTTCAGAGTTTGGATGGCCAAGCCCGGAAATGGTTCAAAGAGCTACTGACAAATTCAGTCACATGTATTGAACAATTAGATGAGGTATTCTTAAAACACTGGGGAGAAAGAAGAGATCTGCTCTATTACATTTCTGAGTTTGGAAACTTAAGGAGAGAAGATGGAGAGTCAGTCTTAGACTTCATCAAAAGGTTTAATAGAATGTTTGGCAAGATCCCTGCAGAGATCAAGCCAAGTGATGCATCGGCAAAGATCACATTCTCTGTTGCCTTCGATCCAGATTTTTGTCTAATCCTCAGAGAAAGAAGATCAACCACACTTGCTTTAATGCAAGATACTGCCCTCGAGGTTGAATCAAACATTATGGAATCTCAGAAGCTCAAAGGAAAGGTCGAGAGAAAGAAGTCTGTTGTTGAGATCTCTTCTTCTTCTAATAGTAAAATGGAAAAGATGGCAAAGATGTTGGACAACTTGACATCTGAAATGTCAAAATTGAAGATCCAGAATCAGCAACCAACAAGGACAAAAGAGCCAAATGCTTTTGTCCTGAGAAATCCAAATGCTTTCCCTTACAGAAGGAACAATCAACAAGTCCAGATCCTTTAGAGAGACAAGAATGCAGCTAATGATCAAAGAATCAGACCCCCTTTTCAAAATTCAATGTTAGAAGAAGAACAACAACCATCTCATGATGAATTTGAAGAAGCAGATGAGATAAATTGTTTTGGTGACGAAAATGATTCCTCCTTTTTGACACAAGTAGATTATGAAGAAGCCCTGATGGACCAACAAATTCATGAGGCAATTATTGAAGAATCTGTCTACCTGACAGATGATTAGAAAGGTTATAATTTAAGATCCAAAAATGTTGTCCCTTAACCATTGCTCACTGCTCCTGTGAAGAATAAAGAAGTTGTTGTTCCTGTGAAGAATAAAGAAGTTGTTGCTCCTATGAAGAATAAAGAAGCAAGTCATTCTCAAAGCTCCTTCCAACGAGGTAAAAACTTCTGATAAATCAGCTTTCTCTTTTAATTTTGAATCAGAAATTCAGAAAGTAAAGATACCTATGCCATTAATTGAACTCATGAAGAATGATATCTTTAAGTCTACCATCCTGAAGTCCCTTGAACCAAAGACCTCTTCATCTGCTGATTTTGTTAACCTACAAGATGACAAGTGAATAGTAACTATAGGGCCTATGATAGAAGATCGAGATGATTCTTGTCCACCATTCTATATATCCATAAATGTCCATGATAAGATCCTCCACAACTGCTTGCTTGATTCAGGAGCGTCACATAATCTTATGCCCAAAGAAATGATGGATGAGCTTGGGCTTGAAATCACCAAACCATATCATGATCTCTTCTCTGTTGACTCTAGGAAAGTTAGATGCCTTGGCCTCATAAAAGACCTTGTTATAAACCTTACCCAATTGCTAATGAGAAGCATGGTAATGGATGTGGTGGTTGCTGATATCCCACCCAAGTTCGGACTCCTCTTGTCTCGTCCATGGAGCAAAAGATTAGGATGTACCTTGCAGATGGATCTTTTGTATGCTACGATCCTGGTGTTTGGAGGAGAGATAAAAAGACTTAATAGAGAGAATCAACTTGCCTAGATCATCAACAATGCAAAAAATTATGTAAATCATCCTATTTATGCTGTGGATACAGATTTTGGCTCGTGCATTCTTCAAATAGATGATTCTCAATCAAATCCTATGCAGCTTGTGAAGTCCACTGAACAACAAACTGACGATAAGAGTGTTTCAGTTTGGACCATGTATTTTGATGGGGCCAGTACCAAAGATTCAGCAGGTGCAGGGGTAGTTTTGATTTCTCCTTCAAAGGAGACTATACATTTGTCTTTTAAGCTCGATTTCAGAACTACTAACAACGTAGCAGAGTATGAGGCCTTGTTGTTGGGATTAAATTCAACTAAGTAGATGGGGATAAAAGGTTTAAAGGTGTTCGGAGATGCGGATCTCATCATACAACAAGTAAACGGTACCTTCCAAGCAAAGCATGTCAGATTGAAAGCCTACAGGGATGAGGTATGGAAAGTAAGAGACTCTTTTTCCATTTTTGAGATTTCTTATATACCCAGGGATATGAATCATCTTGTTGATTCCCTTGTTGTTTCAGCCAGCATGTTTATTCCTCCCATGCCCCCCAGGCTCAGTTATGAAATCCAAGTCAAATATAGGCCATCTTTGCCCAACAATATTAAATACTGGAAAGTTTTTGAGGATGATGATGAACTTAATAGATTTCTTCAAGTGGTAGATGATTTTTCTAATATGCACGTTGACCAATAGAATCTAAATGTAGAGGAAGCCCAGAAGGCTAAGCTAAAACAAAAATTGGGTCATCATGATATTGTTCAGCTACCTAACAATTATATACCTCGAGGTTTGGTACCTCTCGAAAAGCTATTTGATCACAATGTCCCCTACAAGCCAGACAAAAAGGAGAAAGATCCTGCTGTTCACAAGCACAACATAGGGGGCGAAAGTCAACCTAAATTCATAAATCTGTCCTCTGAATTGACTGCTGATCAGAAGTCTGAATATTACAGTGTTTTGAAAGAATTTTTTGATGTTTTTGCTTGGAAATATAGTGATCCGAAGACTTATGACCCTGATATCATTCAACACAAGATCCCTCTTGAGAAGGACACTATCCCTTTCAAACAAAAGATCAGACCTATCAGTCCTCTTCTTTTGCCTGTGATTGAAAGAGAAATCAAAAATCTTCTTGATGCTAAGATCATAATCCCTTTGAGATACTCCAAATGGATTGCAAATCTAGTAATAGTGAGAAATAAAAATGGTGAGGTCAGGTTATGTGTGGACTTTAGAAAATTAAACAGATGCTCTAAGAAAGACAACTATCCCCTAGCTAAAATGGAACATTTGCTGCAAAGAATTTCAGGGGATACTGTCATGTCTTTTCTAGATGGTTTTTCTGGTTATAACCAGATTTATGTCCATCCTGATGACCAAGAGAAGACTACATTTACTACTCCTTGGGGTACCTTTATGTACGCCAAAATGCCATTTGGATTAATGAATGCCAGGGCCACGTTTCAAAGGGCCATGGACATAGCTTTCGTGGGTGAGAAGGACAAGTTTGTCCTAATATATCTTGATGATATCACAGTTTATTCCAGCAGTCATGAGGAGCATCTAAAGCATTTAAAAAGAGTATTTTTGAAGTGCAGGCAGTTCAGAATCTCATTGAATCCCAAAAATTCCCATTTTTCTCTCAGGAAAGGTAAGCTCTTAGGCCACATTGTATCAGCAGAAGGTGTAAAAATTGATCCAGCTCAGGTGGAAGCAATTCAGAGGCTGTCCTTGCCAAGGTCGAAAAACGATATTCAATCGTTGCTCGGTAAGATTAATTTTGTTAGAAGATTTGTTACAAATTTCGCTGAGTTAGTAAAACACATAACATGTATGCTAAAAAAGGGGTCTGAGATAAAATGGACAGACAATGCAAGGAATTCATTTCAGGATATCAAACAGGCTATCATGGAATCCCCGACTCTGATTAGTCTGGATTACAGTAATATTTTCTACATTTTTTCCTTTGCTTCTTATGACACAGTGGCAGCAGTCCTTCTACAGAAAGATGATGACAATTTGGATCACCCAGTTGCTTTCTTGTTAAGGTCCTAACCCGCACATAGGTAGATCAATGTATTCAGATGTAATAAAGGTCAATATTAATAAGACCTTTCAATAAAATAGAATAAGGCGGATGTAAGAAGACCTAATAGAAGCTTCCGCTTCTAGAAGAATATTCCTCTAGATGCTTCTCTTAATAGACATATTTAATATAAATAAGGGTCGAGGGTATGAAAAACCCTAGCTTGGATATTATTGTAACAGAGCGCTGCTCGACTGGAGGTTGCCCCCTTGAAGAGGCCTGTGAACATTGCTATCTGATTCAAAGTGCTATTTCTATTTCTATTTCGTATATCATTTCTGTGTATTGTGAAGATTATGCTGGATATTTTACTGTTATTCTGTCATTTCTAGCATTTCATTTCTGTTCTACATATTTTATATATCTGGTATCTTGCAAGTGGTATCAGAGCACTTTCCTTGGCAGAATTTGTGGGTATTTTTTTTTCAGGGTAGAGACGTATTCCGACATCTTTAAGCCACAGAGATCTGTCGTTACGTGCATAAACCTGCGGTTGAGGGATTCATACACGCAGGAAATACAAGTGGTTCTTAAGCGCACGTCTGTTGACCACCTTTGTAACACCTGTTGGTACCCCTTCGAGTGGTAGCGCATAAGACAACACCTGTGTACGGACCGGCCTAGATTTCCTGAAGCCCTCTGTAGATAAACCTATCGGCCGTCGGACTACTATAGTGTCACCGAGAATAGCACTCGGGAAGATATTGTCTAGTACCTGGGTAGTCGGGTAGTATGGCTAAGGGTACGGTCTATCCTCCTTAGTTAGTGCCCTGAGATATTGGGCCGAGTACTACTGTTGAACCCTGCACGTATATTAGAGAGCTATAGCACAGGGCAAACCCTTGTCTGTAGAACCCTTGAATACCTAACCCTTGGGGAACATAAAAAACAACATAAACAAATTAAATCGGCGAGATCTATTAACCCACATCTGTATTCAGGTTGCTACGTAAATACTCTCTGGTTCAGAATTTGGGGATTTCAGCACTGTAGCATTCTTCAGACCAATGCATAAACCCGCAGCTGTAAAAAAAAAAAAAAAGTCTGGAAATTTT
>JASDQU010212816.1:0-18429 GCA_032191745.1 Picea mariana
AAGATTTCCTAACAATTTTAATGTTGTAACTTGTTATCGTTGAGATTTAAAGCAAGACTTGGCATCACCTTGCCAATTTAATAGCTATTAATATCTACTTCATTGTTGGTGTTATCGGTGAGATTGAACCATCAGATCTGAACTTAAATACGCTATTGTTTGCAGAATGTTTTGCTGTCATATTTTCAAGCATGAAATTTCCAATGAGTGTGACTCGGACAGTTGCGTTGAATTTTATGCGCAGATTAGTTCCCTAAAGCAATCCAGCTGTAAGAATATGCGACTTAAAGATAA
The DNA here is from genome assembly GCA_032191745.1 of Picea mariana. NCBI lineage: Eukaryota > Viridiplantae > Streptophyta > Pinopsida > Pinales > Pinaceae > Picea > Picea mariana. Next base: position 295 of record JASDQU010212816.1, read on the forward strand.
CGACTACAGCGCAAGGTAAGACACCGATACACAATCTTATTAATATTGGAGTGCTACTCTGTCATCGTCTTTTATTAAATTTAATATTCTTGGAGTCATCGGAGTTTTTCCAGAATGGGAAAGTTGAGTCAGTCATCATTGACAGTTATTTGCTAATGTATACTAACTCATTACTGTTATCATTATTGTTATTTAAGGAAAGGAAAACCACGTCATCTTGAATATTTCGTAGCTGGTGATAGCAAGGTGACAGACTTTCACTTTTTTTTTCTCAAGAGAAATTAACTCAAATTTATAAATGGTATAAATTCGTTTACAAAACTCTGTATCCAGACAAAAAGCCGGAACAGTGCTAGAACTAGGTCGGATCAGATCTTACAATTAAAACAATGCTGCCAGGGAACAGATCTTACAATTAAAACAATGCTGCCAGGGAACAAAGTGGTCAATATACGAGTCAAATAACTATCCCAGCGATCACAAAAGAAACTGAAGCTCTCAATACGCCTCTTGTTCAGTCAAACGCCCATTAAAGTAGAGCTGTCGCTACGGCTAATGATGCCTGCCTCCGTCGCCATACAAATGGACAAATACAAGCAGAATTCAAGGCTCTCTGAGCTCTTCACCTGTGTAACGAACTTGACTTTATAGCTCGAAGAGATTGAAGGAGGAGATCGGGCTCTCCTGTCCACTGTCACAGTGGTAAATTGAGAGCCTGCCGACCACTTGACTTAGAGCTCTCTTAGAGAGAGCATCCGCCTCGGAGTTGAACGATCTGGCGGGATGGCGGAAGGAGATGTCAGTGAAGGATAGAGTCAGCTGTTGCGTTTTTTGTTTCCAATCTTCTACGTGGATGGATTGGAGATTGCATTTACGATTAATCCAGTTAATGATAACTTTCGAGTCGCCTATGACTTGTAGGTGATTTAGGGAACAAAAGGATGCAAGCGTAAGTGTAGCCCATAAGCCCAAGAGCTCGGCTTTGGTGTTTGTACCCCTACCACAATTTAGAAACCACTTGGTAGTCCTCTCCGAGTGAGATTTGAAAGTACCTCCAGCACCACAGCATAAACCAGAAGTCTGAGCGGCTCCGTCAAAACAAGCCATAGAGTAACCTTCAGGCAAGAAAGAATCCACTGCTTTGAAAGGAAGAGCCTTGATTGTAGACGGCTGCCAATGGAAAGAGGCTAGAGTTCTGTAACAGGCCGCCTGTAGGGAAGGGGAGGCATCCTCGAAAAGAGCCTTGTTGCGCTCTAACCAAATATGCCAACAAATGAAGACTGCCAGAGTAGGGGGCGCAGCTTGGACAGATAACCAGGAGGAGAAACATTCAGTCAAGGTGGCACCGGTCCAGTGAAAGGGGAGGGAGAAAAACTGCATAATGTGTTTCCAGATATCTTGAGCAAAAGTACAGTGAATTAGCATGTGATGAATGTCCTCCGGGGCTCTGCGGCAAAGAACACAAAAGCCAGGACCCTGCCAACCTTTTCTACGTAGCATCTCCCAGGTGAGGAGTTTATCTCTAGCACAAAGCCAAAAAAATAATTTATGCTTAAGGGGGAGCGGCCAAGTCCATAAACGGCGGAGCCATGTAGGCTGGGCAATGACTTCTCTATCCGACAGGAGAGAAACATAAACGTTCTTGGCTACAACATTGCTAGACCCATCGCCCCCGGCCCAGGTAAGGGAATCCCGAGCGTCAGAGAGGGAAAGGCCTGAGCACTTTAAGGCTGCCGTAAATGAATCCAACTCCAGGGCTATGGGCCCGCTAAGTGCAAGTTCGCTGCTATGAAGCCAATGATCCGGGAGAGGGAAGGCGCGGGTCTCCTTCTTCAACTGAGCAAGCGAAAAAATATTAAGGGAAAGCAAATGTGACCTGAGCTGCATGGAGAGAATCGATTGATCATCCAAACCAAGGATTTTGTCTCTGCCAAGATTAATTTCTTCACCCGATCCAGGTCTCCAACGGAGCCAGTGAAGGATCACCTGAGAGGAAGAGACCAATCCCCTCCAGAAGGGAGATGCCCAGTTTTGAATAAGATGTGTCTTTCGAAGCCAAAAAGTGAGAGGTTTGGCACCTAAATATTTGTCCTTGATAACCTGGTGCCAAATATTATCAATGGAAACTACTCTCCAAAAGGAACATGCCAATAACGCCTTGTTGAAGATGGAGAGATTCTTAAGTCCCCATCCCCCTGTCCTTTTTGGCCTAGAGAGAGTCTTCCAGTTGCAGAGGTGGAAGCGTCGATTCCCTGCTAGGTCATTCCACAGGAAGTTGAAAGAGAGTCTGTGGAGTAGAGTAATGATTTTGGCGGGGATCCATTCCAGTAACATCCAAAAAACAACCAGACTTTGCAACACCGATTTGACCAGGATAAGACGTCCCCCCAGGGACAACCATTTATTACACCAGAAACCTATTTTCCTTTCAAAGGAAGACACCCGCCAGGTCCAGTCGGTTGCGGAGGAGGCTCCCAGTTTTAGCTGGTACCCCAGGTACCTAAAGCCTAAAGTTAAATCAAAGAAGGAGAAGGGGACAGAACCTTTTAGAGGAGATAGTTTAGTTTCAGTTAGGCCCCAAAAGTGGACCGAGGACTTCGAGGGATTGATGGACAGCCCCGAAGCAGAACAAAAAAGTTGTAGTATGTCCATAAGCGCAGTCCATTCCGCTACATCAACATTTGAAATAAAAGAATATCATCCACAAACATAAGGTGGACGATCCTGATGTGATTAGAGACCTTAATACCTGAGATGCGGTGCTCGGCAAGGCTTTTTGTGAAGAGAAGACTCAGCCCTTCCAAAACAAGGATAAAGAGGTAAGGGGAAAGAGGGCATCCCTGACGAAGCCCCCTTTCGCTTTTAAATAAACTGGAAGCCTCTCCATTAATCAGAACTACAAAGTTTGAGCTTGTGACATAGGACATAATCCAGTCAGTGAACTTATTCCCAAAACCGACCGAGAGAAGGATGAGTCTTAGAAAATCCCAGTCTATGCTGTCAAATGCCTTTTTGAGGTCAATTTTCATGACCAACGCCTTTTGTTTTTTTTGAATGATGCTATGAATGCATTCATGGGCCACACCGATGGCATCATGGATCCTTCTTCCCTTTACAAACCCGAGTTGCTCAACCGAGAGATTCCTTTCCAAAACTGGCTTAATCCGAGTGGATATGACTTTCGAAATTAGCTTGTATACTAAGTTACAAATGGAGATCAGTCTGAAATCGTTGAAAGAAGTTGGTTGTCTTCTTTAGGGATTAAAACTAGGAGGGTGGAGTTTAGACTGCTGGAGATTTTACCTTTAATGCGCGCATCCTCAACCATCAGAAGAAGGTCAGATCCAACAAGATCGAAAAAATGGGTGAAGAATTCGGCCGTCCAGCCATTGGGCCCTGGACTCCTCTCCTTTTTAAGAAGAAACAAAGTATTCTTAAGCTCTATCAGTGTGACAGGATTAAAAAGTTCAGTGGCTTCAGTTGCATATACCATGTTTGTGAAAAGGCTGGCAGTAGAAACTTTTGCTGGCAAGTTGTGGCTGCTGTTGGATTTGAAGAGTTGTTCAAAGTAAGAGACAACTTCTCTTTTGAGTGCCTCCTGTCCACGAATGTTCCCCACATTGTCACTTTCGATGGACCAGATAAGCTTTTTATTCCTGTTGAGACTAGCAATTTTATGGAAAAACTTAGAGTTTGAGTCTCCCCACTTGAGCCAGGTCGCCCGACTACGTAGCCTCCAACTTTTTACGTCTTCCCTCAATATAACATCTCTAGATTCCTCCAAAGCTTTTAAAGAAGACTTGTCCTCCACAGACAGGGCCGCGGAGGTTGATTTAGTGATGAGATGAGTGATCTCAATCTTCATCTTATTCAGAGCGATCTCCTCCGCCTTCTTCTTGTGTTTATACCAGATTTTTGTATGCACTTTTAGGGCTTTCAATTTCCAAACGAGTCTTAGTTGAGAATTGGATTCAATCAGAAACCGCGGGTCAGTCCAAACAGTGTGAACCAGGGCAGAGTAGGCAGGGGAATCGACCCAGTGGTGTTTGTATTTGAAGGGAAAAGGCTTGAGTCGGATGGAGAGACTCAAGTTGAGAAGGATGGGCGCATGATCAGAGATTAAAGGAAGAGTGACTTCGAAGGTTGGGAAGACTGTTGAAGAGAAGAAAACCTCGGAAATAAGGAAGCGGTCGATCCGTCTGGCAATGGCCTCCGAGCCCCTTCTCCCATTATGCCAGGTAGGGACGAGTTTAACTGGCAAGATATCAATGAGGTTAAAAGCCTTAAAGAGATCTCTGTAAAGGTTAATACCAGATCCTGACAGTGAAGCTTTTCCCCAGTGTTCATCCGATGAAAGGGTGATGTTGAGATCGCCTCCTAGGATGATATTAGAGAGGGAGAGGATGCCGTTGTTAGCAAGGTGAGTCCATAATTGTGGTCTGTCGTGGCAAGGACCGTAGAAATTTAAGAGCGCCAGTTTCTGGTTAGAAGCAAAACAGCTGCCTAAACACAAAATACCTCCACAGGTCAAGAAAGGCTTTAAGTCGAAAAGCACTAGATCCCAGGTCACCAGCATGCCTCCCGAGTTGCCGATAGAACTTAATGCCGCAGTGACACAAAGGGGGCGAAATAGGTGTAGGAAAGCCCTGGCAGAGTGATCAGTAGAAAGGGTTTCTTGCAGAAAGATGACATCTGGATTGGAGTGCTCCAGAAGTCTTCAGAAGGAAGCAGCCTTGAGAGTGCCCCCGATCCCTCGTATATTCAAAGAGAGCACTATCATTACTTGGAACGAGCGATGGCCTTCAATGCTCTAAGGGCCTTTCCGTCTTGTGTTTGGACTCCCGAGACTGCAAGTTGAGTAACAGAGCCATCTTTCTTTTTCCTAGCGCTCCTCGTCTGGAGAGGGGAGAGCTCTGTTCCGATACCACACGAGCAAGCAAAGGATTTGTTAGGGGGTTCTGAAGGTGTTGATGAAGACGGTCCCACTTCAGAGGAAGGTGCTATGATTTCTTTACCCTGAAACATTGGAATCAGAGTGGCAATGTCCGGGATAATCTGGGCTGAAGAAGAGGAATTCAACGCTGCCAAGAGGGAGCCATTGTCCTCGTCTAGCTGGTTGTAACCAGGGAGTAGAGATGGGGAATCAACAAGGGCTACTGGATTGGGGAAGGGCCCCTCCTGGATAATCGACAGAGAGGGAGGAGATATGGACTCTGGTGGAGGGGGGGTAGTAATCAAGGTGGAGGGAAGGGTACTGTTGAGAGAAGGAGCAGGGGGGGAAGACGAGGGCTTGTCAGCTTCGGGTATGTGGGGCTTTGAAAGGGAGGAGGAAGCGAGCCAGCCAAGGCTAATGACAAAAGTCTTTTCAGGGACCAAGAGTGTTTTGTAGAGAGATGGGCAAAGTAGAGCTAGCTTGGTCAGGGAATCGGGCTGATCAGGTATAGGCATCGAGATAGGATAAGGGGGAACGTCTAAAAAATCTAGAGAGGGGTCAGCAGTCTGATAGGCAGGGGGATTTAAAAACAGGTCATCAATATCATCAGGGTCACTTATTTAAGAAAGGAAAACTAAGTTATATTGAATATTTTTTAGCGGGTGATAACAAGGGGATAGAGTTTTATTTGTTGAATATATAATTCCTAAATATCTAATATGCTTATTAATGTATTCATAAGTAGAGTTAATCTCTAAGTGAGTTGTGTGATTTTATTTGTTGGATTTGCGAGATTTTATTTTGGTGTGGTGAGTGGTTGAGATATTCTTCCAACTAATTGATTGTGTGATCATGGTAGTTTGTCTATCTTGATACAAGTTTGTTGTATTTATATGTATTCTTGAGATTAATTCAATATAGTGATTAATGCCATTCTCTATGTAATACTCTATTCTCCAATTTTAATATGGTATCAGAGTGAGTTTTAATATGGTATCAGAGCTTGGTATGAGAGCTAGATTGGGCATAACTCCCTCACGGGAATACCCAAAAACATGAAGAGAGTAGACTAGTGAATGAGTTGTTCTTAGATATGCAAGAGTGTGAGTACTTCCAATGACGACCTAAAACATCGTGAAATGTGTGAAGTATAATCTGATCCATGAGTTATTTTATTAACTTGCTACAAATTACTTACAAGTTGTTGATGCATCCATCTATGGGTTTGATGGGTGTATATGTGTTTGTTGAAAGAACTATGTAATATTTGGATATATTGTTTTTTATTCATGATAGTGAAGAACGGGTCAATGGTGTTGTTGAAAATGTCTTGGAATTATTGAAGTTAATTAACATATTGAGTCTAGCCAACTCAATATGAATTGTAGTGGTTTTGTTAGAATTGGTTATTATGACAAATCAAAGGTGGGTGGATATGAGAAATCCAAGACAATGACATTGAAGACAAAGAATCCACAATCAAGATGGAGAGACAAAGCAAAGTGATGGTGATGAGATGAGAATGATCTTGGTGTTGTAATGGACATGTATATTAGGCATATAATTGGTAATCTTTGTGTTCATGTAAAGCATTTTTGAATTCTTATTGTAAGTGAATTTATGATGCATATGGGGTGCATGATCGGTTGTACCTACACCCTGGAGTTTTGGTCCAAGTTGTAATGCTTATCCGTAGGCAAGTTGGTTTTCCTAGTAAGTAGTGTTGAGTCAGGGATACATGTAATCATGTAGAGTGTATCCCTCTTATGGATAGAGTGGATGTGTCATAAGTTGTGGAATTAACCATGTGGAAAGGTACGAGGGTGGTAGTTGTACTCTTGTCTAATATTGATTTAGAATCAAAGAAGTTTGATCTTTGATTCAGGTGGGGATTTTATATGATAGTCTCAAAAGTGTGAGATGTTTGGGACTGAGTTATGTTTAAGGGAGAGTTTAACATTGATGAACCATGTAGCTGAAAATGATTCCTAGAGAACTTGCGGTTACAGTGGCTGATGTCCTATGTATTTCGGTAGATGGATTGTTTTTTATATGGACGTCAATAATCAGATGTAGGTACAAGAAGAAGCAGAAGAAATTTTGAAATATTGAATCCTTGACAGTGATGAAGATATGACCACATTGATATTTAGATAAGTAGTCATTAAGGGACAGTGTTGGAATATATAATTCCTACTTATCTAATATGCTTGCTAATGTATTGAGAAGTAGAATTAATCTCTATGTGAGTTGTGGGATATTATTCTTAGGAGGTTATTTGAGATTTGGATTTGTGAGATCTTATTTTGGTGTGTGGTTGAGATATTCTCTCAACTGGTTGATTGTGTGATTAGGTAGCTTTTCTATCTTGAGACAAGTTTGTTGTATTTATATGTATTCATGAGATTAATTCAATATAGCGATCGAACCCATTATTTGTGTGTAATATGTTGGACAACTGAGAGGGGGGAGGGAGGGGGGAGGGGGTGTGAATCAGTTGTAACCTTTCTTAAACAATTATGCTTATTTTAAACTCTTTACAAAGCACTCAATGACAATCACAATAATGCAGGGAAGTAAGCAATAGTACATTCAACATCATTCACACATATGAGATACACANGTTTTCTCTAGCACCCACTAGAAGGAAGCACCAACTCCCTGGTTTCTCTAGCACCCACTAGAAGGAAGAACCAACTCCCTAAGTGTTCCAACACCATCTGGATGGAAGCACCAACTTCCAGTCACACAGGCACCAACCTGTATAACAGAGAACAACAGTTCTCCCTTTCACCACCCTGCCACCCTGGTTTCTCAGGCTGCAACCAGATGGAAGCTACAACTCCCTATGTTCAAGCACCCACTTGAACCTCCGAGGACAACAATCCTCCCTAGCGCCTCCCAACCACCCTAAAATATAAAGTTGTCTATATCTATAAATTTATCACAGTGATACAATATTTATCATTGGCTTACCAGGCTTATCACTTTTCTGCTATGCTACTCTGTTCTCCTGTATATGTGTCTCTCTGTCTGCATCTTCTTACAATTTCTGATCTTCTGTTTTTCTCTACCAGAGCACCTCAACCTTCCTTTAGTGTCTCACTCTCTTGCTGCACGCATGCCTTGCGCTTTTTGTGCTTTTTCCTTTTCTGCTCTGTGCGCCATGTGCCTTTCAATGCACCATTCGTCTTCTCTATATTTCAGCTGTTGCACACTCCTCCTTCTACACTCCTAAATCCCCCTCAACAACAACAACCCCTCTCTTCTTTTTTCTGCATCGTTATAGTCTTTGTGCCCCTTGTGCATGCTTTCCCGCCATGCTTCTGCATGCTCTCTCATGTCGAGTACTCTACCTGTTCATCATTGCAACTCTTCAGCTTCTCTGGTAGTTAGATCCATCTATCAGTTGCCTCTAGGAACAGTCGTCATTCCACTGGCATATTCCTAGAGACTCTTCAGCTCCTTTGGCAATCACACAGAAGTCTCTTTGAGTCCTCTGGAAAAAACCATCAGTGGTTTTTAGCAGTTACACTGTGAACCTCCAAAGACCGCTTCAACAACTGAATCACCACTGATCGATTAACTGTGAAGAGCAACAGTAGCCCTTCTATCATACTTAAATTCACCTGCACTGTTGGATTGGATCCGTAGGATCTTGTGTTTATTTTTCATTTCGGCATTTCGACATTCTTGTGGTGAAGAGTCTCGACTCTCCATGTCCCAAACTCCGAAATGGAGCTTATCTCTTCGAGCTCTCCTCTACAGCTCTTTGACGATGTGACCACCGGTGGTGACCAAGGCCTACACCAAAAAGGTGTTTTCACATTTTGCATTTTGGTATTTTGCATTTCGGCATTTCGCATTTCGCGATTTCGGCATTCTTGATGTGAGAGTTCTTGACAACGCCACCTCCCAGTCTGCAAAACTCCGAAATGGAGTCAGATCAACTTTTCATCTTTTCGCACTTCGCAACTTCAGGATTTCTATTGTGAGAGTCCTTGACATCTCCAACTCCTGGTATCCGAACTTCTGGTATGGAGTCTTTGACATTTCACGATTTCGCATTTCGCGAATTCAGGTTTTGCGACTTCGGGACTCCTGTGATGAAGAGTCTTGACTCTTGACTCCTCCAACTCCCGATATTTGAAACTGTCCTCCTTCTTTCAGGATTTCGGCATTTCGCATTCCGTGATTCCAAGACTCTTGATGATGAAGAGTCTTGACCCTTCCAACTCCCGGTATTCGAAACTCCGAAATGGAGTTATTTCCCAGTTTGCAAAACTCTTCGTTTATGTGCCTATTTCAATATTTCGGCATTTTTCATTTCACCGTTTCGACATTTCGGCACTCTTGTGGTGAAGTGTTTAGACACTTCAACTCCCGATATCTGGGACTCCGAAATGGAGTTATTTCTTGGTCTGCAAAACTCTTGTTGATGTGCCTCTTTCGGGATTTTGGGATTCCGGATTTCGCAACTCTAGGACTCCTGTGTTGAAGAGTCTCAACTCTTGACTTCTCAATCTCCCGGTATCCAAAACTCTTTGTTGGTGTGCCTATTTCGGGATTTTGGGGTTTCGCATTTCACGACTTCGGTACTCTTGTGTTGAAGAGTCTCGACTTTTGACTTCTCAATTTCATGGTATCCAGAACTCCGAAATGGAGTCTTTGACATGCTCTGATCTTTTTCCTTTCAAGATTTCGGGGTTCGCTACTTCAAAGGTTAATGTTCCTTTGATCTTGGATTTCCTGGTCTATGAAACTCTGAAATGGAGTCTTTGTGGTGCTCTGATCTTTCGCCACGTGTCTGTCCCCGATCAATTCTCGATCCAATGGCTCAGATCATTTCATCATTTCGCATTTCGTGATTTGAAAGGATAGAGTACTTACTTCCTTTGACTTCTTGGTTAGAGAAATGTTGATATGTGACCACGTGTTCTGCCTGAAGATGGATGGTCCTCCTTCTTTCGAGATTTTGTAACCCCACTTCACCTTGCACTTTAAAGAACGTGCAGGTTCTCCTGGATCCAACGACAGTCGGACCCTATGCTCGAATCTAATGCTCGAGATTTGTCCTCCATATACGCACTTGTCCTATCTGAGTTCAGATCTGAGGATCAGCAGGAATTCTGAATGAGATCCAACAATCACTGTCGCTTCTCCTCCCGAGCTTACGCATCCTCCTGACTTGGAAGAATTTCTTAGTTTCAAAGGCCTTGACCTTTGATCCGCTTGAGATCCTGAGTACGCTATCTCTCTTGAGCTTTGGCAATGAGTTAACCTCGTCCCTGGTGCACACCTATGCACTGCATGTGACTCTACACTAATCCTCCTAAGCTTACGTTGTTCCTATTTTTCCATCGATGCACACTCTGATCTTGCCATCAATGACAAGCACACTCTGCACTCTGCGTGCACCTCTCCACTATCTCTTCTGGTCTTCATGAGCTTGCTCTGCTGCGTCTCCCCAAAATACTTCTGGTGCCCGCCTGGCAGATTGTACCTGTACTCAAGCCATCATCGCTGCTATACTTGCCATCAATGACAAGCATACGTTGCCTGTAAAATATGCCAACATAATACTCTACTCTGCCTTAAACATAACTTGGTCCCAAACATCTCACACTTTTGAGACTACCATATAAAATCCCCACCTGAATCAAAGATCAAACTTATTTGATTCTACATCAATGTTAGATACTAGTACACCTACCACCCTTGTACCTACCCACATGGTTAATTCCACAACTTGATGACACATCCACTCTATCCATAAGAGGGATAGTCTTTACATGATTACATGTAGGCCCGACTCAACAGGACTTCATTGGGGAAAACCAACTTGCCCATGGCTAAGCATTACAACTTGGACCAAAACTCCATGGTGTTGACTACAACCGATCATGCACCCGATATGCATCATAAATTTAAGTACAATAAGCATTCAAAAATGCTTTACATCATCACAAAGGTTACCAATTATATGCGCAATATACAATCCCATTACAACACTAAGATCATTATCATCTCATCACCATCATCACTCCTGTCAGATTCCTCTGAGTCTTGAGCCCTTAACCTATGTCCTTCCATCCCAAATATCTTACTCAAGGAGAAACAATTTTGATTCATGTATTTATTTTTTGGATAATATATTTGATGAAATTTTGTAATATAAAATCATAATTTTGATAATAATTTTAGAATTCTAATATTATAAATAAATATGTAAATTTCATTTTTGTTATAACAATTTCACATTAATAATTAAATTTATGATTTTAACCATCTTTCAAATATCCTATCAAAATAATAATAATTATAATAATAATCTATTTTTAAAGTCTATGGAGGCATACATACCCTAACCTCCTCTACATTTGAACCTATGATCTCCAAGAAAGAAATACATGTCCTGGTCTCTCAATTTACAAGGTAGACTTTGCCTTTTATAGACAACAACCACTTTACAAGGCAGACTTTGGCTCTTTTACACAAAAATTACTTTTATCTTTGCAAATGAAAATATAAATATGTAGATAGGTGTAAAATTATCTAAGACACCCTCAGAAATTCGAATCATTCAAATTCCAGGTGGACGTGCATTTTTGTGAAGCATGGCATGCATTTATGCACAAATACAAACATTACATTTTAAAGAAAAACAAGTATTTTTCTCATTGACATATTTCATTTTAGTCTTTCTAGGTATCATACATGTTGATTTATTTAATTATTAATATTCAGACATATAACCTTTTATTTTCTGATGATTTCATCAGGTCTTCGCATTGGAAATGCAACCAACAACTAACCTATGTGTGATGCGGTTGTAGAAGCTCCTGCCTCATCGAGCTCATGGACCTAGGTAGTTAGTAGTCATTTTGTCATTTAGTTTGTGTGTGTGCACAATTTCCAAAGATTCATGTATATTTCGACCCTTTACTAAATTATGGGCACAAATCACCCTAGTATGAATTCTTTAGGGTTTACAACAAATCCATAATCCTGTAACTTGTAACTTGGAAATTAACAACACTATAAATGGATTTTTCCTCCTAGGGCGTGCATTTCCCATCATCCCATGTTTTCATGTATTTTTAGGCATTTTTCCCTTTATGCATTTTCTTGCATTTACAAGGCAATTTTTAACATTTATGCACAACATACAGTTTTTGGTTTCAAAATGCACAAATAAAGTATCAATCGATGTAAAATCATAAAATATAAACTCCACAATTTAAACCCCTTAATTTGAAGGTCATATGAGTCTTAAGCATGCATTTTATAGTGAGACGGTTTTACCCTCCATTTTACAAAAAGTGGTGAATCTTGATTCAAGGTAGAAATCTTTAGTCATTTTAAAATGCACTTTGCATGATATATATAGATTTAGAATATTATTAGCTTCACTCCCAAAATTGGATAACTAAATTTTGAGCTATATAGAATCATGGGTGTGCATTTCCATTAGGTCACTTTCTACTGTTTTGGTCTCTCAATTAGAAGGTAGGATTTGTTCCTTTTACGTAGTAACCATATTTATGTTTGCCAATGCATATCTAAATATGTATATAGGTGTAAAATTATCTGAGACACCCTCAGAAACTTGGACCACTCAAATTGCAGATGCGTTAAGACCTAGGCATGCATTTTAGTGAAGTTTGGAGGGCATTTCTGCACAAGGACATAAATTACAGTTTAAAAGAAAAACATGTATCTCTTAAGTGTGAGTGTACATTTTTAGTTGATTAGGCTCTAACAAGATTGAATTAGGGTTTTATGCAGCAATAGAAACTATAATCCTAATTTTCCATATCATCATATATCGAGAACATTGTCATCTACATCTGGCTCAACCTGCAACCTATATCCAATTTAATTTTTTATTTTTTTTATTTTATTATACAGGTGTCAGACATTTGATGATTGTTCGTACCATTCCTAACAAGACTTACAACTCTATTGTGTCGCTTGTTTGACGATTTCTCTGAGCCATATCCGATGGACTACGCATTGTAGAGCATTGCCACATCAATGTAGGTCATCGGCCATAAAGTTGCAATTTAGATGGCATCCACGTCGGTTGTTCGAAAATACTTTAACGTTCTTATGTCATAGTAAAGACCGTCACCATTGGTAAAAAAAATTCTTGGAAAATTCCACGTGGCAAATCAATGTGTCACAATACTGCCACTGTATGATTGCCGTAATAGTGACAATTTGTTGCGACGAACATCTGTTTTGTAAAATCTCTCTACATCTTCCACATGGTAGTCGGTGGTGTCGGATATATGACATAGACTTATGGCCATTGCGAGTATGATGAAAATGGTGCAACGAATAGCTAAGGAGGAATTTTGTCAGAATCCAGACGAGGGGTTGTCAGAAGGGTGTCAAAAAATGAGGCAAATGTAATAGTGACAACCCATAAAATTTTATGCGCGTGATACTTCTAGCCATCCATCTTTAAATATTGCATTCATGTAGCCCATAAACATCATCCTTGCCAAGTCTTTACTTGGAAGATGCATTTTCATCCTAATATATTACATCCTATGGTTATAGTTGCCCCCTTTACAAAGCACGGGATAAGTTTTATGACATGTAATATTTCTTTGGCTAATAGGAGCAATTACACCGTTGTGGCCATTAACTAATTTACTAAGTGGTCTGATGTTATCCCTACTTCTTCCAATGATGATACCACAATGGAACCTTTCATATTCAACCATATTATTGTTAGGTTTGGTGTGCCAGATCAATAGTTACTAATCACATATTGCATTTTCAAAATAATATGATGACTGAAGTGGCAGCCAAGTTGGGTTTTTGGATGAAAATTTGATTCCTTACTATCCTTAACCTAATGGTCAAGTCAAATCCATTAATAAGTTTTTGAAGACCATGATGCAGAGGATGGTGGGTACACATAAGAATAATTGACATCTAATGTTTTTTTCGGCATTATGGGCCTACAAAACCTCAATTAAAACTACCATTGGTTTTACACCTTTTCAACTTGTTCATGGAGTTGAGGTATCTATACTGATTGAATTAAAAATACCTTAATTGAAACTAGCCATAGAATTATTGACTAATACCTTTGCAGAGGAAGAACGTCTCATTTATTTGGATTGTACTGATGAGCATTTTCGAGAAGATATTTTGACTAATGAGGCTCATAATAAGTGCATTAAATCCTATTATGATAAAAATGTTCATCTGCATGTCTTTGTTGAAGGAGATTTGGTTTTGGTTTATGATCAAGATCATGAAAAAGTTAGGGGATAGGAAATTTGAATCTCTTTGGCATGGTCGTTACATTGTGAGCCATGTATTGCAAAAAAGGGCCTATGAGTTAGTTGGCCATGAAAGAAATCCTTCGTCCGAACCTTTCTATGGGCTCTATATGAAAAATTACTATGCATGAGAAGCAATGTTGCATGCTGTAATTTTAAAGTTTTGTACTTTATATATTTTTATTTTTTCATTTGTTTTTTTTCAATTCACATGTTGATCATTCTTGGTACTTGATTTGAAAATGTCGACGTCCATCCCTATTTGTGTAGGTTTTCTAGATGACACCAATTGTAGTACTTGGAACATTGCCTTGATTGCATGGTTGATTTTTTCTCCTACGTACCAACTAGTGAGTTTAAGGGGCACATGCATCAATGTTGCGACCAACAAAATTGCAAAGTATAGTGTAGTCATCGAACTTCTCTCCGAAGTTATTACTCTATCCATATGCTATTTAGTTTTTTATTTAGATTCATAGTTAATGGTGTAGCAACTGAATAATTTCTATCATGTGAGAAATCCTACTCTTTGAAAGTATTTATGGGTGCAACTTCTTGAAAAAAAGTTCGGGTTTGTTATTTATGATGGTATTCCTAGAAGTTTAAACACATTGGTTGATTCATTATCTAAATGTGTATTTGATTGCCACTTGTTGCATTAAAACAAATGTCAATACAAGCATGCATATACAATAATCATGGAAGATAAATAACAATCATCTAACTCATAAGAGGAATTGAACCATATTTATTGATAGATAAAAATATCTAATATTATTTCCAAAAATATGTAGAGTACAAAACCAAGCTCCATGGCTCATAATGATATGCTTCAAAACATATCAAGTCTATACAATCTATAGAGATGATAAAGGATAAAATATAGACTAATCATCTTGAGGTGCATGTTTCTCATGGCAGCACAATGTAGCATTGATTACATGCATCAACAATTAGGAAAAAGGATGTGGTACTGCCACCACATGGCATTGTAACCTCAAGGGAAACATCATCTACCCTCACCATGGGCACACCCATCACGAGCCCCTCTAGGTTCCTCTATACCTCGTGGAGGTTTTATGTAGCATCCTCATCTCCCTCCTTTTCATTTGGTTGTTTCTCCTCCCTAACTTTGCATTAGTTCGGGCCCATACAACCTAGATAGACTTGACCCACATTTGTGTCATACATTATGATTCTCAATATCATTGCATAATAAAAAACATATAATATGTTTAAAATCCAAAAAATGTTATAATTTTAAAAATAAAAAACATTTGTTATTTCTTACCTATGTCTCCCCATTGCACTTTGGGAGGAAGTATGCTCTAGATCATGTTTCAATTATGTGTCAACATAGGGATAATATTCAATCATGACGATACGTTCATCCCACCAATCAAACAATTCATAGATGAATGTACTCATGGGAAAGATACCCCTAAGGTGAGCCATGAAATCTACCCACCTCTACATATTGGGCTCAAATGGACCAGTAAATAGAGTATATACATGAGGGCGCATACCTAGTACTCTATCCAGTAAGAGAGAATATAGTATTGATCCACCTCTACATATTGGGATCAAATGGCCCAGTAAATGGACAGATACATGAGGGTGCATACTTGATACTCTCTCTAGGAAGAGGGAATAAAGGATTGATCCATAGCCAAGATTTTTATGTTTCCATGTCCTGCATTTGGTCAATCAATCACTCATATTGACCATTAGTCCTATGTATTAGTCATAAATAATGGGCCAAAGGAACTCTATATCATAGTGAATGTGGGTACATGATGCTAAGTGAGGTACCATGGACCTTGCTACATGAGTGATAGTAAATAGTATGGTTTGAAAGGATAACTGCTAGACATCCTCTATTTGTAGTTGATATTTCTCTTTCTTGACCTTGGTAAACAATGAGCAGCTAAGTACTCATCTATGGTGCCATAAGCTCCACCCTTTCCACCTCCTTTTAGGACTACCAACTCACAACGTTGAGATAATCCTGTCAAGAAATAGTTGTCTTGAACATCTAAGTGGAGAATATTATGACCCACTTTGAAGTATTGTTGATCTGGGTCCCAAAAACCTACAACCTTTGCAACAACATGCTTCTACTTTGCATATTTTGACTCTGAAATAATTTCAGAATCCCACACTCTTTGAGTGCATCAAAGGTGACTTGGTCATGCAATGCAACCACATTAGCCGTCTCATGTTATTTCTCCTTCCACATGATCATGATGATTCACCCTGCAAACATATAAAGAAAAAATGTGTATTAGTACCTAGTGACTTTTTATGAGACATTTATTCAATTTTACCTACTTTAGTGTTGGGTCGCAACTATTCTTATGGAAAAAGACAATTGTTCATAGGTTTACTGTGGAACAATCACAATTAGGTCCTTTTAGCTGCGATTCTTGGGTGTCAAACCTATGACCACACACTTGTGGCCCAAATGGGGTTCAACACCCCTCAATTTCTCAATAAAATGCAAAATGGAAAGGATTGAACTAAATATCTTGAGTTGGGGGTCTACCTAGTCCAGATGAAACACAAATCCTCTAACAGAATCTTGCATAATGTGTGCTAGAATTTTTAAGGTAAAAATAATTTTTTCACCAGAGGTAAACTTCAACAAAGTAAAATGATAAAAATGAGTTCATTTTCCCATATATAGACATGTCTTTTACCCTTTTTGAACCTTAGACCTTCATTTCTTTACCTTTGTTGAATCCAAACTCATTGCAACTTTTAGTTTATGCTTTGAAATTGTTACATGATATTTATATTGGATTTATTAACTTTTGGACTAGTATTGTTGGTCATTTATACAAGACTTTGGAACATCTTTTTAGTACTTTCATGTGGTGATCTTAGATGAACTTGAAGGTGAATTTTTCAGCTTTGCACATAGTGATAGGTTTCTCACTTTCATTTTGATCTCACATTATTAACATGAACTTGTTCCAACATTATGCCTTAGATTTGATCCTTTCAAGTAGCTACATTTCCCTCTCTTATTTGTTGCAAGTCATAACTTGTTCGTAGTGTCTACCCTCCATGGTCTACTCCAATTTGCACTCCTTTTTCCATTTGGCACCCATGCTGATTTTTTATTTGTAGGCCCTAGAACCCAAATTTATCCTAACCATGAATTAATATTTGGGACCTCATGCTTTCGATATTATCCTTTTTTGCCCATGTCCCGAAGGGTTCCTATTATTCTTTTGTTTCTTTATAGTTGTACTTGCTGTAACGACCCCAATCGTCATGACTACAAGCGAAGCAGAAAGTGCAATTTTTTTTTTGTTTTTAGGAAGGAAGGCAACAACGATAATAGTTAAACCACCCTGATTGACGACGAACACCATGCACACATATCAGGCAACAAAAAACAATGAATCAACACAAGATAACATCGAGCAACTGGGTGAAAACATGCGGAGATCAAGACAGATAGAAACGACTACCCGCCCGACACAACATGACAATGCCTACAAGTTAAAGGACAACATCCACCATCCCGACACAACGGCCTCGATGACCAATAACTATAACCTCTATGGCACACAAGCCCAACACATGAATGCGTTACATCCCAAGCGCCAACAACAAACTACAACGAGCAAACACCCACAACAGGTAGCAGAGACTCCATCCAAGTTATCATTCACCTCTATTCATTAAGGCGTGCAATTATCCCCTCATCAGGAGTCATGTCATCACACGGTGATAGGCGTAATGTTAGAAAAACAGGACCGCGGAGCAATAAAATAAGACAAATGCAGAAACAAAACAAAGAAGACACACAATACAAGAGAGACACAGATTTACGTGGTTCACCCAGTGTGGGCTACGTCCACCAGAGAAATCGCCAGGTCCTTCCTTTAT
>JASDQU010212817.1:7176-18569 GCA_032191745.1 Picea mariana
GTCTTACAATTTTCCCTAATTGTCACTACCACAATCACTGCCACTATCATTGCCACTGTCACATCAACCTGTAACATGTCATTCTGTCACTGTATCCAACCCATCATTTTGAAATTATACTCAACCATATCCTCCCACATGCATCATATACCAAGGAAACCTCTCAATTAGATGTCCAACATCACCAACACATTCCTCTACCAAGCATGTTTTGAGATCACCAACATCCCATCACAAGATATGTGTCTCAACCATGTACCAAATCATGTGCCAACCAAGCATCAACTATGTACCACAACCTGTACCACAAAAAGTGCATCAACCATGCACCAACACTTGTACCAAAACGTGCATCAACCATGCACCAAAACATGTACCATACCATGTACCAAACCTGTACCAAATCATGCATCAACCAAAACCTATGCCATACCATGTGCCAATACCATATCATGCATCAACCAAAACATTCTCCCTACCATGTGCCAACACCATATAATTAATCAACTATGTATCTCACCACTCATCAATTTCACCAAGGAATTCCTCATACATATACCAAAAATGTATCTCAAACAATGTGCCTAATATCCAAGATGATCCTCAAACCATGTGCCTCAACCATATACCATATCACTCATGATATGTCTCAATCATGACATACACCATGTACCATAAGATATCATCAATGAAGTGCCTAAAAAAAGTACCAATCAACCAATATCATAGACCAATTATATGCCTCAACCATGCACCTAATGTGTGCCTCAAGCACGTGCCAATGCCTCAACAATATACCAAAGACTTGCCTCAAGCATGCACCATAACATCATCAACGTGTAACCCTCAAAACATGCATATAAACATACATGTAACTATATAAAAAACATGTTGTACGTGATCAGAGACCTATAGACCTTCCTCAACTTTAGCGACAAGAGAATATCATCTTCATCAAACTTTACCTTAGTCTCATGGGACTAGTTTTTGGATTAGTCAGAAACCCTAAATTTAAGAAAGAATAACTTTGTACCTATAATGAATGAAGGTATAAAACTTGTACCCAATATTATTCAATATATTCTTTGCAATAACTCCTAGTTTCACTGCTTGGAATATCTCAGAAAATGAGTTATAGAAAAAATGGCATACCTTGTTGAATTATGGATTATTCTAGAGAGTGAACTTGTATAGCATGCCATGCGCGAAATATTTGATATCTAGATCTGGAAATAATAAAAAAAATACTGCGGAGTGTTCTCTATCCAATTAATTTGGTTTCACTGAATTGGGATCCTCTGTGAATCATTTATGACGTTTTTACCTAGAACACTTGTTTGATACTATCTTAAGGACTAGCCAAAAACCCTATTTTCCAAAGAGTGTATCTCATAAAATAAAATGACCTAGAAGATGAAATTGTTACCACATGTACCGTGACTTGTCTTCTCAATCGCCTCCAATTTTCTCTATCTGA
The DNA here is from genome assembly GCA_032191745.1 of Picea mariana. Lineage (NCBI taxonomy): Eukaryota > Viridiplantae > Streptophyta > Pinopsida > Pinales > Pinaceae > Picea > Picea mariana. Next base: position 8,654 of record JASDQU010212817.1, read on the forward strand.
ATCATTCTAGAAAACAATTTATAGCAAAAATGGTAACATGACCTTTAAATAACATACCTTAGAACACATAATCACATGAATTCATCCTCCCTTGAAATTTATCCCTTCTTCACTTCATCTTCCCTATGAAATTCGCCTTAGATATCCTTGGTTACCTCATATAACAATCATTTTCTCACCTAGACAGATATTCAATAAACTTAGGTGTACAAATGAGAGGCTCTTGATGTGGATTTATACTTTTCCAAGTGACTTATTTACTTAAATTTAGGGCCAACTTCCCCCGAATGGGGTGACACCTGGTGATTGCATGTCACATGGTGCATTGGAAGGAAGGAAAGTTAAAGCCCCTCACCACTAACACCCTCCTCAACTCACTTGAAATGCCTCACATTTACTTTGAGCAGAGCCTAGAGCGTCAGGACAGTCCAACAGCTCTAATGGTGCTTCAAGTCTACTTTATTGGTACTGGTACGATGCCTCCTTCCTGCAACACTTTAGCATTCATTTTTTCCATATCCATCACCTCACTCATCATCACACAGGAATTTCACCGTTTCTACCCTTATCTCTGATTTTCTTCCTCAGTCTCTCATTCTCCCCTAGCTGTCAAGCTTTGGATTTTCCAGGCCTTTGTATTTTTCCTTAAATCCCTCCCAAGCATTTCTGGCCTCTCCATTGTGAATTATTCCCCCCATATTATTAGTTTCATCATGCCTCGTGAGAGAGGAAATCCCAAGCGTGGGTCATCCTACTATAGTCAAGTAGGTAGACACTGATGCACTGGACCTGTTGTTCTCTCTCCCTTTCCAGGAAGCAACCCAACCCATTATCCCCATTCTGAACAAAATTGGGGCATGGATTCCCAGGAAAAGATTCACTCACCTATTCAGTGCCCAATTATCGAGGATGCATAGTGGAGGAGGTGATTCCTTCTCATTGGGAGGATATTCCTCATAACTTGTAGGATGTTGGCGGTGAACAGATGACATAAGAAAGTATCAAAATCTCCTTGAATTCCCAGGATATGGTCATGACAGGTTGTTTGGTAGAGGAGGAACTTCCTCCTTTGTTGTCTGATCGCAACAAGAAATCCACTGACCCCAATGTAGCAAACCCAGAGATCAAATGGGGAAAATTATGGAATGAAGAGGAAAGACATGGCCCACCTAGTAGGGATTTACATGAAAACACGCCAATGCAACCAGATCTGGACAACCATGACCCACCCAAATCATGCAGGCTCATGGAGGAACACTTGGCCCTAATTTTTTAGATGAGGAGGGACCTAGCCAAGCAGCTGCACAACTAGAGCCTCCTTAGAAAGCACATGGATATTCTATTTGATTCCTTATTAGGAAATCCTGCAAACAGTTGTTGCATGACATGCTACCATCCTTATGCATTCACAGTCCGCCAGGAAGCAAGCCTGGGTTCGCCTCATGTCTATCTTTTTTACTGTTAATTTTCTGGTCTTAGTTGTTATGTTTTTTGTTTCCATGAAACTCTGGTGCACTAGTTGGTCAATGAATAATGCTAACAGCCTGTTCTGGTTTCCATGCATATGGCAAAACCACTGGAAAGCTATTATAGTTTTAGACATGTGTCGCTTTCTAGTTTATGCACAATGTCAACCACCTGTTCTTGTTTCCACACATGTGTAGGAACAGGTGGAAATTCTTGATGTACTCTTTGACAAGTGTCACTTTTTGATGACATAAGGTAATACATTCTCTTTTTATTTACAAAAAAAAAACTTTAGGGCCGACTTGTAACTTCTTGTTTATAATTTTTTTACCCTTTTTCCTCATTTTATGGTCAACTAATAAATTCTTATTGCAACCGTTTATGGTCTTATTAACCATAATTTGTGGCTTCTTAACCATACATCGGGACTTCCAACTTCATGAACTCATAACTCCTCAATCATGAGGAACCACGTGGTGTACCATCTATCACCGAAAACGACATGACGAGGACTATCCATCCATGAGTGTTTTAACTACATTACACTGTCCTTCATTTCCATATTCCTCAACCAAGTTAGGTTCCCATAACCACACCTTCGGGACTTCATGTAGACTTCATCAAATACCCCCATCACATATGTTGTAAACTAACTCTCCATCAATGAAAACTAACTCACGATCAATATCAACCTTATCTCTAGGTATTCTAGACTTCTACAAGAGTTGACATCAATATCCAAGGGTTGACATCAATGAAAACCAACTATCCAAACCAAATGTCCAACACATTGTTGTACTCGATGCCTCTCCCCATAAGATCATGGGTAAATCTTGATCATGAATCATGGCTCTGGAAACCTATAAAATGGACCTATTCTTCCTCTCTGCAACCTCTTTTTATTATGGATTGTAAGTAACAGACAACTCCCTATTGATCCCCACCTCTTTACAGAAATCTCTGAAATCCCTAGAAGTATACTCTCCTCCATTATCTGACCTCGACACCTTGATCTTCTTCCTTGTTAGGTTCTCTCTATGATCCCTGAACTCCTAGAATCTGCTAAAGACCTCATCCTTTATATCCATGAATAAGATCCATGTCTTCCTGGAGAAATCATCAATGAATATAACATAGTATAGGAATCCACCCAAAGATGCAATTGTCATAGGTCCACATACATTTGAATGTACTAGATCCAAGATACCCTTGGACCTGTTGTCATTGCTCGAAAAATAACCCTTGGAATTATTTCCAAGTGCACATCCTCTACAAATGTCACCATGCTCTACCTGAAGTTATGGAATTCATGTGACCATCCTCTTAAATGTTGGTAAATCCCTATAATGTAAGTGTGCAAATATTTGATGTCATAGCTCACACAAATTGATGTTTTCATGTACCAATCTCTGGGCTGGTCTGTTGATATTATGGTAGTTGCAGGAGGTATTTACCTCCACGTGTGAACCTGACAAGGATAGAGTACTCCCGGAAGCAAGAGGAAACCCTAATGAGTTGGCTAATAACCCTAGAAGACTTGTCAGCTCAAGAAGATAATTTATATTAGGTTATTAGCCTCCAAGATAAGAAGTAGGCTAGAAATAATAATATATACTGAATGGACAAATACCCAGAATGAGAAGTTGGCCCAGGAAGTTAGCCATAATTAGTATAAATACAGGAGGCTAGTTCTCATTTTGGAAGGCAGTCTCAGAATTGCAGTGCCTAGTCTTGTGCGCACTGCAGTTCCCAATATTTTGCGCACTGCAGTGCCCAGTCTTGTGTGCAGGTTTGAGGAGAGTTGCGATTGCAGTTGTTGCAGCTAGCAAATCACGTTTGGATTGGACTATCTCTTGGCTAGGGTTTGGACTATCTGATTAGCTCTTGTTGGTGCGTTATCCTTGGGGAAAGGTGCACCACCCTTTGTTTGGCTATCTAGCCTAGGGTTTTCTTTCAGAATGATTCTCTGTCAAGGTTAAGGTGCTTGCAGGGTGGCTTCGACCTATGGTTGAGTGACAAGGGTATTTTCAATGGTAAAACAAGCACACATATCTCATATTCTAACAATGTATGGGCCCACACCTCCTTCATTCAGTCTAAACGCTAGAAGGAAACATAGTTGCTAGGATATTGAGCTCGTTGAGGAACTGTCGCTAGGGTTACTGGCAGAAGCAACTTCCAAGACACTGCTGCTAGGGTTACTAGTAGGAGCAGTTGCAAAAACCCTAATCCTCTTATTGAGGCACCTTCATTAAATGGATTTACCTAATCTCTGGATAGATCAGTGCACTCTAGCCTAGCACATCTACTGATACTCTCAGCAAGCCAAGACGTGAAGTTTGAGTTTATGGTCAAATCTAGGGTTTGACCAAGTCAAAGAAACCATGACCTATTCTATGAAGTCAGATAACAAGTTAGATGGAGCCTCTAACTTCAGAGTGTGGAAGACAAGGATTGACCTCATCCTTGCCAAGAATAAAGTGTTGGATATCGTGAAAGGAAAGATCATGGAGCCAGAGTCTGAAGAAGGAAAAGAGAAGGAACCGCAGAACATCGTAACTATGAAGAAGTTCAAAGACAGTGATATCAATTCCATGAGTATCATAGTGGAATCCATAAAAGACCACTTGATACCCTACATCTCCCATATTGACTCATCGAAGAAGATGTACGATGCCCTAACAGAAGCAACTTCCAAGACATTGCCGCTAGGGTTACTAGCAGAAGCAACTTCCAAGACACTGTCACTAGGGTTACTAGCAGGAGCAGTTGTAGAAACCCTAATCCTCTTGTTGAGGCACCTTCAGTAAATGGATTGACCTAATCTTTGGATAGATCAGTGTTCTCTAGCCTAGCACATCTACTAATACTCTCAGCAAGCCAAGACGTGAAGTTTGATTTTATGGTCAAATCTAGGGTTGACCAAGTCAAAGCAACCATGACTTATTCTATGAAGTTAGATAACAAGTTAGATGGAGCCTCTAACTTCATAGTGTGGAAGACAAGGATTGACCTCATCCTTGCCAAGAATAAAGTGTTGGATATCGTGAAAGAAAAGATCGTGGAGCCAGAGCTTGAAGAAGGAAAAGAGAAGGAACCACAGAACGTTGCAGCTATAAAGAATTTCAAAGACAGTGATATCAATGCCATGAGTATCATAGTGGACTCCATAAAATACCACTTGATACCCTACATCTCCCATCTTGACTCATCGAAGAAGATGTACGATGCCCTAACAAATCTCTTCTTGGTCAGAAACATTGGACAAGTTATGAGTCTGAAGAATGAGCTCTGTGACATGAAGATGAATGATGACGATAGCATGACATCATACTTTGTGAGAATCTCTCATTTAAGAGATCAACTACAAGCTAATGAAGAGATCATCTCAGAGAAGGATTTGGTAAACATAGTACTCAATGGTCTTCCCAAGACGTGGGATGCATTTTCCACAAGCATGAACACAAGAAAGGAGTATCCGACATTTGAAGAACTTTGTACTTGTTGTGCTCAAGAAGAATTAAGGATCAGTGCAAAAGAGAAACCCCAAAAGAAGTACGATGATCAAGCCTTCACAACAAGATTCAAGAACTTCAGGAACAAAAGGAAGTTTGGTTCAAGAGGGAAGCCAAATTAAGAGAAAGACATTTCAGAAGTACAATGCTTCAACTATCAAAATTATGGTCACTACAAGAATCATTGTCTCAAGCTAAATAAAAGGAAGGAGAAACACGAAGCATCAATTGTCGAAGAAAAGGAACCTACAAAGAAGACTAAGTAGGATGGAAGAGACTTATTCTTCTAAAGGTAACAAAACTCTTTTTATTTCTTGTACATATCTTGTTTGCATCGTCTCTGTACATATCTTGTAAAAGATAAGAAAATCAGTTAAGTTACAGCAAATTAATTAACTAAATAAAAATATGCATGTACAGCAAATAAAGAAAGAGAAATTAAATTAAGAAATGCATAAATTAACATGAAGAGATTTACCAGAATGCTGGTGGGCCCCCCTAGCAAGTCATGGTCACTCTCTAAAGCCACACCACGACCTCAGCAAGCCAAATTCACCATAAAAATCCAAAAATGCAGTTTTGGCACTATTCTAGCAATGTAAAACTAGAAAGAGAGAAAAATCATTTTTTTGGCAATTTTGATGCTTATGCTACTTGGTTAACAATCTAATGAGAATCCTATTGGTATTTATAATCTTACAACCCAGGTGGTCGACCACAGGAGGGTCGAACCACCTCTAAATTCGTTAAATTACATTAAATGCAGCAATAACTAACAAAACAGAGGAACCCAATAAGCGCCCTCTTTGGACAACTGAAATCGAGTTGTCTTGAGCTTAGTAGATAGAGGGGGCGATGACAAACAAAACCCATGTTCTCTATTTGTCCACCACTAGCCTCCAATACCATAACTGCCAACTTGCCTTTCATTTTTGTGCAATACTGGGTGCCGGAATGAGTGCCAGATCAAGTACCGGAACAAGTGTCGGACCAAGAAACATGGTGCATTTTGCCCTGTAACAGCATAAAAACATGAATTAACTCTTGGAAACCATAAAATATGATAAATTAAACTTGATTGAATCACAAAACATGAATTATATGTACCTCATGCCGATTGTATCATTTTACCATAAAATTCTTCAAAAAGCTCCTTTGAAAGATAAAAACGCATATATACATATGGAAAAAAGTGTATAATAATGTCATGAAGATGATCATATCTTGGGCCGAACATACCCCCACACCGACGATTTTGTAGGTCCCACTGCAAACAAAAAGAAATCATCCCTTGGAACTAGGCTTGTTGAGGAGGGTCGGCTTTAGAAGCCTCTCCTTCTTGTTGTGTAGGCTTAGCCTTGTGCCTCTTATGTTGCTTTAATTGTGCTCTTAAGGTGCGGTTAGATTGGGTCATCCCATCGACCAACAGCTGAAGGGAGTTAACTTTTTCTTGAAGGACTACATTGTCATGATGAAGGTGTGCATCTATTATCTTACTCTCTTCTAATTGTTGGAGAAGCTGATGGTTTTCCCTTTGTAGCTCCTCTATAGTTGGGGTAGAATCAGTGATATCCAAGGAAGGCTTAGGTCCTTTGAGAGATGTGGTCAATTTATCAAATTTAGGATCAAGAGTGGTCATGGGTGAAGTAGGTGTGATGGGAGATTGGAAAGGTGAGTTAGGTTCTAATTTCGTTTTCCTTAGTGGTTCTAATCCATCCACAGAGACTTCTCTAGGTTGCTTATGAGGGCTCTCAAGGTAGGAGGATACTTGGATAGGATCCGAAGTAGGTGGAGGCTTGGCATAAGGCTTGGTTCTTATGTTCTGGGTACTTTTCCGAAAAGGTCCCTTACCAAATCGGTTGGCTCCTCTCTTGTTTGTGGGAATGATGGGAAAGTCTTGTTGGATTACATCTTGGGGCTTCTTAGGTGTAGGATCAGGAGAAAATGAAGGCATTGGGGGGTCAACAATAGGATTCTTTTGGTCTTTGTTCTTGGTCTTCTTCCTCGATGAAGAAGTAGGAATATCAACAAGCTTTTGGTATTGTTCCGACAAAGAGGGAGTTTGTGCAAGGGAGTTTGGAGTTTTTGGAGAGTGAGGCTTGGATGGAGAGATAGTTTTTAGGCTAAGTGGCTTCTTTCCAGTCTTAACTGTCAAGTGAGGATTTGCAAATTGGTAGATAAAGGCATCCCGACTTTGCCCCTGCTTCTCTAGTTCAGTAAGAACGAGGAGTTTGATCAAACCATGGTGGAAGAGACTATTGTGGGGGTTGGTCACATTTTTCCTCACTTGAGAGGAAATTTTCTCCAATACTTTGAGAAAATAAAAGGGAAAGTTCAAAGGTTTATTGAACAAAAAATGAGCCAGCAATCTAAAGTGACAAGCTTTGAAGGTGGAGTATCTACCTTCACATGTAATTAACCGTGTGATGACGATAAGGGGATTGACCAATTCTGGCTTTATCCACTCCTTAGCATACCCTTTCACTCCTAAAATTCTCTCAAATTCGGGCTTAAACACCCTATTGTAACTTGAGCATGGTAATTGATGATTCTTGAACCACCTATCTCCCATTCTTGGAAGTTTTGTTGCAACAACAATTGACTCTTCTGTGATTGAAAAATTGAGAGACCCTACATGTGTTATCCTGCCATCAAAACCAAATACAAATTGCATAGAAATACCATCATCATGGCCTTTCAAACTCAATAGAAATGGCCCCCAGCCAGCACGCAAGAACACTTCCCTGCACTGTGCGAATTCTGGAATGGCAAACAAGTCTACATAGGAGGAGGGTTCGTATCGCTTGGGCATTGTGACAGAGTTTGAATTCACTAAGCAAGGGTGAAATCGAGCCACACAGAGACACAAATTGGGCATGGTCTGAGTGCAATTGGAACAGAGGGAAAATTTTACCAAGCAAGGGTGAAAACAAGCCAAGAAATGGCACGGGTTTAACACAGTCTGAGTGTGATTAGAACAGAGGGAGAATTCGGCAGAGGTTGGGTGTGATTTCTTAACGCAGGGTAGAGCAAATGGCAAGGGAAAATGAAACAATAGAGTGCCCAGCCCAATTTTGGATGCTCTTATGGTGGAGGACATTGTCCACATGTGCGCGTGAGCTGTCATGTGTGGGAGATTCGAATTTGATGGCAAGCTTGGGAGAAATGGAGTGGTGCGTACTTAGATCAATGTCCAAGTCTTTTGACTTGGACATTTGATCATAACCATATGAGGCATCTTTTAATCAATGCATGTAACAAATTTAATTAAATGTAATTGAATTCTAGTTTCCTGGAATCTAGGACAGTTACTGGTATGCAATGCAATGGCACTTCAAATGGCACTTTAAATGGCATTGCATCCAGCACCTCATCTGGTACTTCATCCGATACTCTTGTAAGCGCATTTTCACCTCCTTTAATGGACAACCTACAATTTTGAAGTGTTTTTGACAACCATAGTGGTTAATGAGCAGAGGCAGAGTGCTCCATGCTTACTCATTCTTCTCGTATATGACATATAGTGTCAAAACCTATAATGCACGGGTTATAGCAAACGTCAAAACCTATAATGAACAGGTTGTAATGAACGATAAACCGATAAAGAGTGGTTTGTTAAGAATGAGTTCAGTAATGTATAGCACACAGGAGTTAAGCATTTAAAAATAACATGACTATCAATGTAATAACCTGTATCATGGTAATAATACAAAAATTATTGCAAAGACTCCTTTCTCTAGGAAATGATCATTTGTTAGCTCATGAACCCCTCCCCCACACCTAAGTATTGTGACACCTCACAATAAAAAGTATAGGAAACTAGTCAGTATCCCCCAATAGCCGAATATTTATAGTATGTCAAGTGTAAAGATGAAATTTCACAGATTGGTCCGACGAGACAGTTAGGAGATGGCCCCACCTATAGGATAAGAGATCCTATATATAGATAAGAAGAGGTAGGCAAGAGAGTTTCAAGATAGTCTTAGAGTCATTTCCCAATGGAAAATTGATGAGATTCATTAACCTTAGCTTAACCACACATACTCCATGCCAGCTTTGTCTGCAAGTAATGTCGTAGATCAGGACAAGTTTAGATTTATTATTTATTTTTGTCAGATCATCATCCTCGCTAGGTAGAATGCCCCATTGCCAGCAAGCTTGTTTAGTACTCTGGTGGGTTTACCTAGTCATACTGTAGGCCGATACCCGCTGCCAGCAGACCTATTCAGTATCCCAGTGGATTAGCCTCTTAAACCCTTGGAGACTGGCCCTCCATCCTTTAAGATTTTATTATAAGATTGCTTATGCAAGAAGATGGGGGAACATCTCTAAAACAACTTTTCTTTCTTTTTCTTTTTAATTGGGATGGTATTTATGTTAGAGGATGAATTTTCATTATATTGTTTAGTGGTTGTCCCAATGTAAGGGGTACTTAAGCGGGTGTGGCCTATCTAAAGATATGATATAATCAAGCTATTTAGTGTGTAGTGGATGGTACCATCGAGAAAGAACAGAAAGGTATCTCTAGGCTCAACTCACTATCTTCTTTTGTAATTATTATGATGTTTCCATCGCTAACTACTAATGAGACCTCCTTGTTACTCTTTGATAAAGACACTTGAGTTACTTACTCAGGTTTCTTGGAAAACCTGTACGAGAGACCTCTAGGCTTGATAGTTATGGTATCACTTTCTTATATAGTGGTGAAGAGTTTCAAGAGAAACTTCTTTAGAATGCCTTAAAAATAATAATTTTTCAAAAACATGGCTAATTACAGTAAGTCACTATTCATTTGATGCTTTAGAAGACACAAAATTCAAGTATAACAATGTTTTGATGAAAGATCCTTGAAACAGTGTACTCTCGGTGAAATAATTACTTACAGAAATATCTAGAGTTGCCTTATTAACAAAATACAAAAAATATTTACATAT
>JASDQU010212818.1:0-18530 GCA_032191745.1 Picea mariana
ACATAAAGCATTCCCATTAAAGATGACAATGTACACATCATACAGATAAGCCACAAGCACATAGACATGAGCATAACAATGTTCCATTATATTTATAGATTAAGTATTACATAACATGTCCTATGCAAAAATCACATTAAGAGAATATATCTCGCAAGAAATATCAACATAACATAATCAAAAACTTTGATTATTACATATAAATCCTCACATATATAGGCAAATGCATTGGTTACAAAAGATTTCTGAATATACTAGAGAATTTGCTAGTTGTACCACATTTATAGAAAATGTTTGTGCCTTTAGGAAAATGCATAGGGAGACGAAAATATTGAGCATAGAGGGTTTACAAGTTGACCACTTTGACTCCACATACTCAGGTTTCTATGGATTTGCATACTTAGGTTTCTACGACTTCATGTATTATGTACTTTAAATTGGTACTTAGATAAAATTGGGCCACAACATCATCTATTGGGAAAAACCATGCCATCCATTCATTGTCATGGAAATCATTAGAGCATTGATGTATAACACAGGCACAAAAAGAAAGATGCCAAAACTATCATACAGGAAGGTGTTATGGGGAAATTCCCCCTAAACTGGGTCTAAGGAATAGGCAGAGTGATAACTCCCTTAAAAGACTGACTTATCTCTAATCTACCCCCAAAAAATCTAGACTAAGTGATAATAGAGAGGGAAGACAAGGTTAAGAAGAGCAACTTGAATCCTTACGATTGATGTAGACCTCTTCCACTTGTTGTTGTCTGTTAGATCGTTGATCTCCTTCCAAAGCTGACCTGTAATAGATTAAGAACACAACACAACAACATATACAATCTCTAGTAATCACTTAAAATCCTAAATATAGATGTAAATGATCAAATAGATAAGAACATGTACACATAATGTTTTGGGACAAAGATAATCTCCTTTCTTCATATATAAGATGAAAGGTTACAACCTTTGCTTGCGGACACCGCTCTACGAACCAAGTCCCGGATCCTCTGTCGTGGCTCCAAGTGCACCAATCCCACATAGAATTCTCACAACCAACTTGCCAACATGGGAAGAAGGAAGGGTTGCATAGGGAGATTGGCTGGAAGGGAAAGTTGAAGATAAAACTCAGAAAAATATGCAAAACTTGGGCAATGAGAGGGAAAGGATTTTGGCAAAGTTTTCTTATTCTCTTGTTCATATGTCTAAATGACTCCCCTAGACCTCTTTTTATATGAGAAAAAGATGGTTATTCGGTTTGGGGATAGGATACAAGGGGTAAAATGGTTACGAAACCCTCCATAGCCTGTAAACTCCACCGAAATCCATGCACTTTATATTTTTTGCAACTTTTGGAGGTAAACGTGGGGTACTTTGCATGCAACAAGCGTGTGTATGTGGGTTAACTAACATGAATAACACTTGTGTGCGTAGGCTAATAGTGTAGCAGGGCATGTACATTATCCAAAAAGTTTTTTTTTAGAAGGACACCTCAGTAGTATGTTTGGCAAAGGATGCAAATGGATGGGCCAATGTCTTGGATGCATAGATGTGGAATTTTAGACTATAAGATATGCCCCCTAATGTGTGAAGTTAGAAGAGCAATGGATGGTCGAAATACATTATAACATATTTATACAGTGGGAAGGAATGGAATCGAGTGAGCCCAAGGTGAGTGTTCGCGAGCGTGTCATCTACAAAATAATGATAATCTCTTTGAAGCAGGAATTCCCATGCTTGAGATAAACTAAGCATGGTTGCTAATCAAGTACACTGCAGATCCATGTCATATCAAATAATCATGACTACAATAAAAATAAGAATGTCTATATAAAGTGTAGTCGTGAACAATACACAACAGATTTGCATCTCAAAATCATCTGAAGATATACAAGTACAATGTGATATGCATCTTCAGGAAGCATCAATACCTGTAGATGGAGATGGCAGCTTCATAGCTCAAGCAACAACTTCAAGGTCTTCAAAAATCAGGTAGGAGTAGAATAAGAGTGTAGGACTCATTACCCTAAGGTCTTCAACAAACCATCATTGAAAGACTGGAAGAACTTGAACAATAGGTACCAAACCTCATTGATTTTGAATCTGAACTTGACTGGATTCTCGGGATGGCCGACTCATGAAAGTCAAGAGACAAACTGCACAATGGCTTACTCACGTTGGAAAAACTTCCCTTGGAAAAAAGCACGACAAAATGTTGAGACTCAGGCAACACATTATTGACATAAGTCCGTGACACAGGAGGTACCACAAACTCTCCATATGTCTGGAAGAGTAACCAAACAGAGGAGGACACAACTCTATGTAATAATAACAACTTCCTAAGGTCATACTAGATCTCAATTCTTGCAGAACAAATGGAAGGATGTGCTTTGTCTAAGGGTGACTATCTTGTTGTTGATAAAAGAGAATGTATATCCTGTCCCCTCTTTTTAGAATATTTGATTTTTTTGTCTTTTTCAAATTTTTACTGATTTTGGAAAGGAATAAAAGAATGCTATGTTACAAAGGAGGAATAAGTGTCGTGGGAAAGTAAACTAGCTCCAAGCGCATGGAACATATTGATGCTTAGTGCAAGGAGACATGTGCAGGATAAGGACACTCGGGAAAATTCCTCCAAGGGTCAAGGTGTCAGATCGCAAGGGAAAAAAAGATTCAAGGCTTGCACCTAAGGAATGATCTAAAGGTTCAGTAATAGCAACATGAAGCTGACATTAGGCCAAAGATGCAAGGATGAGACATGTGTTACGATTACAGCATGACACAACAAGACTCCTTCCATGTGAAGTTTTACGAGCCCAGAGAAGGTAAGCTAGATGGTTTTTCACTTTTAGACAGTCTGAAAAAAGCTAAAAGAAGACTCCAGAGTGATATTTTTCGTAAGGTTAGTCTCCCGGGCCCGAAAAACAATAAAATCATACCAAGAAGAACTCTTCTGGTCACTGGGGTCAGAGTATTCCTTTTCTGTAATTAGTCCAATCGGTCCGGAAAAGGGTTAAACTTATACCGAAAGGATGTATCTTCAAAACCATTTTAATGAGTGTGACAAAGACAAGATCACTTGGCTATCTTTTCAATTTTAAGGATTCAAAAAAGAGCTTAAATATGGACTCACCGCCTTTTTCGTAATTTAGTCCCCTAAGCCCCAAAAAGTATAAAACATAACTTAGGAGAAGTCTCCCAGCGAGACATGTCTCCCGAGGCATACCTTTTTCCTAGGTAATCTATTAGTAGGAAAAAGGGTTAAACTTATGCCAAATAGATATTCCTTTTGGATAAATTAACAAGTGTGAAAGGAACAATGACACTCAAAGATATTTTTATATTTAGGGAGTTTGAAAAGAGCTTAACTATGGACTCCAAGGGATTCCCTTTTTCGTAGATAATCTCCAAGGCCCTAAAAAGAGATAACCAAAACCAGAGAGAATGGCCCTTTTTCGCAAATTTAGTCCCTCGGGCCCAAAAAAGGGTTAAACTTACGCCTGAGAATACTCTCCTAGCGAACCGTAGCTCCTAGGGAATACATTTTTCGTAAAAATAGCCATGCAGATTGAAAAAGGGGTAAAATATCGTCGGACATATGTTCCTTCAAATTTGAGTTTGATGAGAGTGAAGGTCAACAAGATCGCTCAACAATCTTTTCAATTTTAGAGAGTCTGAAAAGGGCTTAAAAAAGACTCCAAGGGGGCTCATTTTCTTAAGTAATATGAATGGGACCGAAAAGGATAAATAAATTCTCGTTAGATGTTTCTTTCAAAGTTTAAGTGAGCTTGAAAGACAACAAACCATGCTCTCAGGGAGTCCCTCAGGTATAGGCCAGAACAAGATGACGAAGAATGAAGTTTCAACACATAGTCATGGCAAGACTAAAAGGACTCCCAATCCTATGGAAAACTCACATCATGGACACCAAATTGCAGCAAAGGATCTACCTAGGGAATCCATGTAGAGGGAGGCTCTACCACCTAACTACTACACTTCTAAAGAAGCATATAAAGTTCAGTGTCGTACTTTGATGGGATCGATCCTATGGCAAAGCGGAAAATGTCAAAAAAATGCATGATGCAAGGTGATGAGAACCTAACCTATATGCAAGTGTCGAAAATACAACTTCACCACAGGATGATGTGAGTGTAACCCATCTCATAAAAACACCAAACCAAAAGAAAAAGTTCATAAGAACAAACTAAATATCTCCCAAAAAGAAACCCAAGCACCCACCAAGCCAAGAATAGGGGAAAAGAGGACCAAAGTGGGGAAAAAGAGACAAAAATTCTATAAATAGGGGTAGACAACTCATTTTAACCATTGCAAATTGGAAAATAACAAAAAAGTCAAACATCCCTCTTCCTTAAAACGTGAATTCAAGGAGCTACAATGGATGAAAAGACTTCAAACCTGAACCAAGTAAGTACACATGACCTCTCTCAGCATTTCAAATCATCATTTTTTGCTTATATATTTGTTTAGAGGGTGTGCACCCTAAAGAAAAAGTCAGGTATGTGTGTACGTGGGATATCCACGCTCAAAACGCGTTTATACGCGGGTTGAGAAAAACTTAGCAAACATATATACGTGACAGTCTTAAAGACAACCCACGTACATCTCTTTAAAGTATTCAAAAAATTGAAAAAAGGGACTAATCTTAAACTTTTTACATGCAACAAGATGTATTTCCATTGGTGAGAGAGAGAACATGAGGAGCTAGACATCTTGGTTGAAGAGGATCCAGGGGCCACTGCTATTCTATAGTAGTGTGGGATGTGGAAGTTCTTTCAATGCCCATTCATGAGGGCACAACCCAAGCTACTAAATCATTTGATAGAGTACTAGCACCTGGATGCAGAGGCCTTCATTCTAGAGGGATAATCAATGACTCCTACTACCGAGGATATATACTTTTTGACTGGTCTCTCCAGAAGGGGGGAACCGGTTAACTTGAGGACTTTTCCTCTAGGACCACACAACATAGAGTACTATATTGGTATGTACTGCGAGGTTGGCACTGAGAAAGTAGGCTCTCAAGTGCCAATTCATAAGATAACAAGCCTCAACCTGCAGACAATACTATATATGATTGGGTGGATCACAAGATCTGCAACATTTCATCAGGCCTCGCGTGCACAGATGCATTGTGCAACTTAGTGTTTACATGCCACAATATTTGACTGGAGTACCAAAATTCTCACGTGTATGAAGAAAAAACTGAACGAATGCAAAAGAAGACTAAACAAGAACTTTGGGTTTGGGACTGTGTTGTGTGATTTCTTTTTTGAGAGGGTGCCAAGCCTTATCCCACGAGAGACAGTATCGGGACATATTTTCTCATTTCCAACATTATGCAGATGGGCGGCTTTGTTGCCTCGATAGGGAGCAAGGAGAGTGCAAGAGGCATTCGACGACAAGTTATTTGACTGGTGGGCCCATCAAATTCCTGCAATTGAAGACTACCCCTACACAAGGATCAATTTCCTGAGGGACCCTGATATGCCTATGTCCCCTGGTGAGGAGCGCAGACAGATAGGTATGCATCATTTTATATTTTAAAGTTATTTAATTTTTAGTTTTTTAAATATTATCTTTTTTATGGTAACATCAAAGTACTAACTTAGTAATCTGTTATATACAGACGTGGGACCAATATGACCAATCGACTTCAGTAGGACCAAGCGTCTTCCTTAAGAGGATGTCAGACCAGTATTGGTGGTGGCAGCGGCAGCAGGGCCACCGGATGGAGAGGCCGTGAGAGTATTGGGATGAGTGGAGAGGAACCTGACAACTCTCACTCATCCAGTGCCGATGGAAGAGATTGAGGACCTACCACGACCATGTAGCCACATTTGGTAGGAGTACCGAGGACTTGGGTCCAGCTGTTCCGGTGTCTTGCGAACGTCGTAGTTCATTATACTAGGGCCAACAGGCCTAGACCATAATTAGCACTAAACCTTATATGTGTCGAGGGAACTCTTTTGGTACTCTCTTATGTAGTGAGGGCTTGAGCCCAATGATGTATATCGACTCTATTTGAGGCTTTATGTCCCACATTTTGTACTTATGAAATTATTTTTTGGACATATTATATATATGTATATATATATACATATATACATATTTTTTCCTTATGGAGTAATCATTTTATACAAATGTGTTTGCATATGTGTGTATGTGTGTGCTTTTACTTTTATGTGTGTGCAATATGTCAATCTAATTCATTATTAGACAATGCATCAGTTAGTTGATTAGATCTCCTAGGAACATGAATATAAGTAATATAATCAAAATAGTGTTTGAAGAGACATACCCTAAGGAATCGTCGGTGAAGGGTGGGATCGTAAACACGATACACTCCATCTAACTGAGAAACAACCAGTTGAGCATATAGATAAAACTAGAGGTGAGAAATACCATGTGACAATGCGTCACATAGTAATTCTATTACGACATTGTACTCGACAACATTATTGGTTGCTTCGCCTAGAAAAACACCTCCAGAAGACACCAACTGACCGAAGAGTGTGAAAATCACCAAAGTTGTGGAAGCAAGCCTCCGAGTGTGTCAGCTAGCACCATCCATGAACCCAACATAAACCTTAGATTCACTTGACATATGCCATACTGAAAATAAACACAATAAACTACACGTCCATAGGAAAAAAAGACACGAAAATGTATAAATAAAACTATACATTATATACAAGAAGTCACACTCAAGTGACCGACCTAAGCAATATAATACTTCTTAAGGTAGAGCCCATTTCTAGGCTCAGACAAAGAATTACCTTCGAAATCAACCATTTGGTAAGAACCTTTTTCTAAGACTTTCTTAACAATGAACGATCTGAACCACATGGGTTTGAATTTGCCTGCCCCCAAGGGATCATTATCTTCGTCATAGACCAATACAATATCGCCTTCAGAGAAAACTCTAGGATGGATAGACTGATCATACTGACACTTGACAAGCTGTTTGTGAGCCTCGTTGGCCAAGGTTGCATATCGACGCTGCTCAATATATATGAGACGCTCTTCAAGTGGAGTTGTGTCGGGCAATAATTCCACTGCCAACTTAAGAGAGGGAATTTGGCACTCTATGGGAAAGACTGCCTCCAACACATAAACGAGTTGGAAAGGAGAAAAACCAGTAGTAGTCTTGACTAAGGTTCGATATGCCCAAAGTGTCGAGTACAACATCAAATGCCAATTCGACTTGGCCAAATTGATCACCCGTTGGAGAATAATCTTGAGATACTTATTGACAGCCTCCACTTGACCATTCACATGTGGATAGTAGGGTGAATAATGTTTTTTATTAAACCCCAGTTTTGATGTTAACTCAATCATCATTTTATTCTGTAATTGACTGCCATGGTCTGTGACAATATCCTTCGGAATACTGAACTTGGCTACAATCTGGTTAAAAATGAAAAGCGTAGTTGTTTCTTCATCATTACTAAATGTTTATGTGGCCTCGACCCACTTAGTGAAGTAGTCTACTACCACGATGATGTAATGATGCCCCCTAACCGAAGTCGAGTGGAATGTAGTGAAATCAATCCCTAAGTTAGTGAAGAGACCAACAACAATAACTGAAAACATGGGAGCAGGGTGTGCACGCATCTTCTGAGAGAAGATCTGGCATGGGTGACACTTCTTGACTGCCTTTACACAATCTTTGATTAACGAGGGCCAAAAGTATCCAATGCAAAGAATTTTCTAGGTTGTTTCCAACCCAGACAAGTGACCGCAACATGCTCCAATGTGACATACATTCAACACAAGTTTTGCCTCTTCATGAGTGAGACGACGACAAAGAATGCAATCAACTCCTTGGCGATATAAAGTATCATCGATGATAAGATATTTATATTCTTGATGGTGTATCAGAAAACACTAATCGCGAGAAGCAGAGGAAGGGCACTTCAAATTCTGAAGATACACAAATATATCTCCATACCAAGGGTCTGAATATGCAATAAGGAAAAGATCCCCATTGATCAGTGACTCTTTAGGAAAATCATTACCACTCTTGATTAGAAGTTATGAAATTATCTCAACAAAGACCAATGAATTCTTAGACTTCGCCAAAACAAAGTCCAAGTCAAATTCTTGAAGGATGACTATCCATCGACTAGTTTTCCCGCCGATGACCCGTCGTGTCAACACATGTTGAAAATGGTTCACAACTGCTATGATGGTGGTTTTCCAAAGTAGAATGTAATGACAGAACCTTTGGACATCACGGACAACTGCCAAAGTGAGTTTCTAGCCATGGGTGTACTTGAGTTCTGGTCCGAACATGCCTTGACTAAGATAGTAGATAACATGCTCCTCGAGCGCATCATCCTCTTGGACCAAGCCATGCCAATAGTAGACTCTGTTGCAGCCAATTATAACAAGAATTTCTTGCCATAATATGGAGGACTAAGCAAAGGGGCAGACATCAAAGCATGTTTCAATGCTTCGAAAGAGCGCTGAGCTGCTTCATCCAAACATAATGGGACCCCTTTTTTCAAGAGACGCATAAACCCTTTAGAAATCTTGACATAGTTGGCAACAAAACGTCGAAGAAATTTATCTTTCCCCTGTAGACTTTGAAGCTGGGGATTTTGCATGGGGCAGGCAATTGAACTATTGCTTCAACCTTTAGAGGATCAACCATGATCCCTTTAGTCAATATGATAAAACCTAACAAATGTCCCAATGTTATGCAAAATCTACACTTGTTTGGATTAAGGTGAATACGGTATTAGCGACACCTCTCAAAGATAAGTTGTAAGTGGGAGGGATGATCAGAACTATGAGAACGTTATGCCAGATCATCAAGATACACCTCGACTATATACTTGAGGTCATGGAAGGCGAACGACATGGCCCACTGAAAAGTGGCTCTAGCATTTTTAAGGCTAAAAGGAATTTTCCTGTATGCGAACGTACCCCAAGGACATATGAATGCAGTCTTATGTTGATGCTCGGGTTTGATATGAATCTGGTTGTACCCAGAAAAACCGTCCATAAAAGAAAAGACTCCACAGCCCGCACATTCATCGACAATATTATCAATGAATGGTGTTGGAAAATTATCTTTCGAGCAAGCTTTATTCAGATCACAAAATTCCATACACACACAGATCATACCTTGTTTCTTATTGACAGGAACAGGGTTTGACACCCATTCCATCAATTGCACAGGATAGATGAAACCAACCTTAATGAGTTTCTCTACCTCAGCCTTGATAGTCATTGCCTTGCAAGGATGGACTAGGCGAAGCTTCTTCCAAACAGGCTTAGCATCAGGGTAAGTCTTAATCTTGTGTTTGACTATACTAAGGTAAATGCCTAGCATCTCCTCATAAGAACATGCAAAAACGTCATGAAACTCTTTAAATAATTCAGTGTAGACCTCAATCTCCTCGGAGGAACAATTTTCTCCGATGAAGACATTTTCAACGACACCAGGGGTTCTAGAGATGTCAATTGGCATCACTTAAGCTATACTCGCCATGTTTCCTTCAACATAGATTATGTGTGAGGCCAGAGGGTTAATAGAGAAAGTGGCATCTTCATTCATGGTCATGGTGAACTCTCATGCTTCTAGTCTCCCCAACTCAAGTAAAAAATAAGGTATATGGTGGAGATCGTTCCAAGGTCTATCTGACCCAGTCATTGCCTTCAAAATCTCCTCGTTGGAGGGAAGATCAAGTCCAAAAAATAGTGAGTAGTAAGAGAGTCTTGAGCCCAAATAGGCTCGAGAACAGGATCTAGCTCCTATGGGGGAATCAGATCAAGGTTGGTCGAGGTTTGTTGGACAATGTTGTATCCAACCTCAACAATGTATAGGGGCATAGCCATTCCAGGATTCCCTACCCCTTCCATCAAAGATGATGGGGAAGGTAAAGTCCACAGGTCATTAAAATAACCCGTTCGAAAAGAAGCTACTTGAAAGATCACAGCCTTCGGCTAATCGGGGACAACCGAAATAAACTTGACATCGTTCGAAGGTGGTGGATAATCAAAAGTCCCCATTAAAGATGGAAACAATCTGACACCTAATTTGATAGTACCTAGCTATGGGTTATCAATCATTGAGACCGTGGGTGCCCCCGATGAAGGGTCGGGACGTGATAAAGATAATTGATCAACGATTATGATCTGACCTTCGTGAGGAAAACATAAGACCCAAAAAATGGTGGACACAACCGTTGTCATAGCATAGGTCCAATTCTATCCTAACAAAATATTGTAGTCGAGAAGCGCATCGACTACTACCTCGATGCACACAGTTTTTCACTCCAAATGCATGAGAAAGGAAGGGATTATGCCATGTGGTCTAAAAGATCGACTGTCAAATGCAGTTAACAACGTTGGTGATGAAGACAACTCAGGTTGTCAAAGGCCTTCCAGCATGCCAACGAAATCACTCAATTTGAGGCACCCTCATCTACCACCGTGCGGAAAATGTTTCGTCTCAATGATTTCATGGCATAAACCACTACTATCTCAAAAGTGACGTGGTGAGGTAGACGAGGTTTATAATCAACAGGGTAAAAAAACATCATTCCCGAGTTAGTAGTCTCGACAACACCCAAGGCAAACAATAATGTTTTTCTCTGTGATGGGAAACTCTGGAGGACTTCCAAAGAAGACATTGCACAAGGAGTTTGTGCGAGATCCTCTACAACAGAGTAGTTCTAAGTAGCCCTTCTGTTTGGGTTGTGAGAAGCCTTCTTAAACACACCCTTAGGGATGTGAGTCATAGTTTCTCCCACAATCTTCTCAATATGAAGAGGAGGTCATGGGTTGGAAGCTTCTTTTCCCTTGTTAGTGTTAGAATATAATGAATGTGCTTGTTTTACCATAGACAATATCACTATTGTCACCCAACCATAGCCAAAGCCACCCTCTGAGCACCTTAACCTTGACAGAGAATCACTCCGGAAGAAAACCCTAGGCTAGATAGCCAAACAAAGGATGCCACACCTTTCTCCAAGAATAGCGCACCAAACAAGAGCTGATCAGATAATCCAAACCATAACCAAGAGATAGTCCAAGACAAAACGTAATCTGCTAGCTCCAACAGCTACAACGACAACTCTCCTCCAAAATTGCGCACAAATTGGCTAACTGCAGTGCACACAAGTGAGCTCTGCAGTTCTAAGAATGCCTGCCAAAATGAAGACTGGCCTCCTGTATTTATACTAAATTTGGCAAACTGCCCGGTCCGACTTCTCATTCTGGGTGCCTATTTACTCAGCATATATTATTTCTTCTGGCCGACTTCTTCTCTTGCAGGCTAATAACCTAATACAAGTTATACTCTTGAGTCGACTTGTCTTCTAGGGTTATTATCCAACTCATTAGGGTTCCTTCTTGCTTCCCAAAATATTCTATTCTCATCAGGTTTACACGTGGAGGTAAATACCTCTCGCAGCTACCATAATATCAACACTCCCTTTTAGCTAGAGAGGTATTGAAGACAATGGTCTGAGCAAAAACATACGATTGAATCAGTAGCATCATCATAGTCGTATAGACTATCTCAAGATAGATCATGAGCACCATCATCACTATCAATATCATCAACTGCATCATCTCTCGAAACCATACTCCATCTGAGTAATCAAACATGATGTTGGATAAGTTACTCACTCCATAGAGTGACACAAGAACCATTCTTCTAATCCGAACATATGTTCTGTATCATTTTTCGTCTAGGAAATATATGTCCATTGATCATCCATCTAGCTGATAATCTTTTTCAACACTGTTGATAGTCTTCAAGGCAATCAGAACAATATCATTCAATAGAAAACCACTGTGTCTATCCATAGTAGTACACAACTATAATCTAGTGTTACACTACCACACCAAGTAGCACACAGGTACTTGATAAGTGCAATCTAGAGAGAATGAGTTTTCCCTAGGGAATGCCTGTCCCTGATTGTTGAACCTGAACCATTCACTTATCTAGGCCATTCCTCCGGTACTAAGAAAAATGCAACCTGGAGATAATGAATATTCCCTAGGGAATGACTGTCCAGACCATTTCCTAAGGAAATGATTGTCCTGCACCAACCTCCAAAACAGGCCATTCTTTGAAACTGCTCACAACTGTGAGCTTCGAAAGAATGACTGTCCAATGAGGCGGACCAATCTTCTTGACCACTACTAAGAGTGACCGTCAAGAAGAGATATTTTCCTAGACCATTCCCCTTGTTAACCACAATGGGAAATCGTTGTCCATGGTACATTAACAATCCATGGACCATTTTCATTACGAAAATGACCGTTTGATCTGGACCATTTCACGAACTAGAAAATGCCCGTCCGTCAAAAATCTCAAACCACTTTCCAAACTGGAAAAGAAACTGCTCATCCTGGACCATTTTTCGAACTAAAAAATGACTATCCATAAATCAATAACACATCAATGCTCCCTCCCAACCTGGGAGTCATCTCTTCCTTTTTCAATAAGGAAGTCGTCTCCACGAGCTCTAGCTTGAGTACGCAAACTCTTTCATCTTGGATAGAAGCTTTACCAAAATGTCTGCTTATCTGCTTATATGCAGAGATGTATATATGGAGAACCACTTTCTCCTTTCTGGACTTCATCATGGAGAATGTAATACTTGATCTCAAATGTACTTCGGTCTTTCTGGAACATTGGTTTTCTCTGAAGGCTTCATATAGCTCTGATCAATAAGTTATATCATTGTTGGATTCCTCTTTGTTTCCTGCTAGCTCATAACATCGTGGCAAGGGTTAAACTGGAACATATCCAAGTGGTACTTCTTATGCCTTCATGAGAGTTTTTCATGGATTAGCAATCCATCATCCTGACCTTTTGAGTAACCATTCTGAAAGTCTTCACCACGCTTCTGCTGTGCATTGGAGGTTTTCCACCAAGTTGTCTTCTTCCATCTGCATACAAGGGTCTCTTTCTGGTATACCTCAAAGCATTGAGGTTGCTCTACATATGCTCTTTGTTCAATTATTCTGGAGAACAATCTTTGCATTCATCTGATGTCAATTCCAACCCATAAATATTGCGGACGATATAATGGCTCATGTAGAGGTATGTCTGGTTTACTGGAACAAGCAATCATCATAGTCTTCTCCCTCCATATGGGAGAACCTCTAGTTCTAGATCTCGCAATGCTTACATTCATAAGTCTTTCATACATTGTTATTCATTACAACTTTCAATTCCTCTTCTTGATTTCTTTTAGTGAGTTCATATCAGGCTGGTAATCTTGTGATTCTCGATACAATGATTGGTTGTTCTGGCTCTTCTTTCTTTCTTGGAATCTTCATGTTCTTCCTTATGTTTCTCTTTAGCTCCTAGGTCCATGGAGTTTTCTATAGATTACATGCTCTAAAGATTCCAACTTCTTCCTTTCATCATAGAATCATGGATGTGGATGGACAACCAAGGATACTTTTGAGGCTTCTTTTTCCAGAGAATACTTCTTCTAAAGTCAAATTGAACATGTACTTCTTTTCATGGTTGCTACCATGGATATATACTTCATCATCTTCAATGGATCATAGGATTAGCTCCCTCCTAATCCTTGATTCATGTATGAATGCATGCTCTTATTTTGGTAATATATAATCGGCTCCCTCCATCTAGGAGATTCCATGCTTTCGTTTGCATCCTTATTGCCTTCTGCAAAGTGTTACAAATCTTTTTCCAATTTTCTCTTGATTGTTGACTTCTTTCTGTCTTTACTTCTTCTAGGTTTCTTTCTGATTTCGGCTTATCTTGCAGCTTGTCTTATAGTCATAGTGATAGCAGTCCTTATCTTGTTGTTCTTCCATAAGTATAGTTTCTCTTTGAACATATTATCTTCTAAGAAATAGATATGTACTGAAAACATGGTATGTACAAGAACTATGAAGAGTATTGTTACCTTGTCTTAGAATAAGTATGTTTTGTCTTGCTTGGCTTTCTTTGAGGGTTCCCTTTCTTCGACAACTGATGCTTCGTGTGTTTCCTTTATTTTATTTAACTCAGAACAATGATTCTTGTAGTGACCATACTTTCGACAATTGAAGCATTGTATTCTTGACATATCTTTCTCTTGATTTGTTTTCTTCCTGGAGCCAAACTTTCTTTTTTTCCTGAAATACTTGAACCTTATTGTGAAGGCTTGATCATTGTACTTATTTTGGGGTTTCTATTTTGTACTAATACTTGATTCTTCTTGTGCACAGCAAGTGCAAAGTTCTTTGAATGTAGGATACTCCTTCGTTGTGTTCATGCTTGCAACAAATGCATCCCACATCTTGGGAAGACCATTGAGTACTATGTTTACCAATTCCTTCTCTTAAATGACCTCTTCAATAGCTTGTAGTTGATATCTTATTTGAGAGATTCTCACAAAGTATAATGTTATGCTGTCATCATCATTCATCTTCATGTCACGGAGCTCATTCTTCAGACTCATTACTTGTCCAATGTTTCTGACTGAGAAGAGGTTTGTTAGGGCATCGTACATATTCTTTGATGAGTCAAGATGGGAGATGTAGGGTATCAAGTGGTCTTTTACAGAGTCTACTATGATTCTCATGGCATTAATGTCACCGTCTTTGAACTTCTCCATAACTACAACGTTCTACGGTTCCTTCTCTTTTCCTTCTTCGAACTCTTGTTCCACGATCTTTCCCTTCACAATATCTAACACTTTATTCTTGGCAAGGATGAGGTCAATCCTTGTATTCCATGCTCTGAAGTTAGAAGCTCCATATAAATTGTTTTCTAACTTCATAGAGTAAGTCATGGCTTCTTTGACTTGGTCAACCCTAGATTTGACCAAAAAATCAAACTTGACGTCTTCGCTTGCTGAGAGTACCATGAGATGCACTAGGCTAGGGCACACTGGTTTATCTAGAAATTAGGTCAATCCCTTAACTTAAGGTGCCTCGACGAGAGGGTTAAGGTTTCTGCAACTGCACCTACTAGAAACCCTAGCTGTAGTGCTTTGGTGACTGCTTCTGTTAGAAACCCTAGTGATAGTTCTTTCAACGAGCTTAGTATCCTTATGGCTATGCTCCCTTCTAGTAGTTAGACTGAATGAAGGAGGTGGTGGGCCCATAACCTGTTAGAATATAATGAATGTGCTCATTTTACCATAGACAATATCACTATTGTCACCCAACCATAGGCTGAAGCCACCCTCCGAGCACCTTAACCTTGACAGAGAATCACTCCAGAAGAAAACCCTAGGCTAGATAGCCAAACAAAGGATGGTGCACCTTTCTCCAAGGATAGCGCACCAAACAAGAGTTGATCAGATAGTCCAAACCATAACCAAGAGATAGTCCAAGCCAAAACATAATTTGCTAGCTGCAACAGCTGCAACGACAACTCTCCTCCAAACTTGAGCACAAGTGATCTCTGCAGTTCTGAGAATGCCTGCCAGAATGAAGACTGGCCTCCTGTATTTATACTAAATCTGTTAAACTTCCTGGGCTGACTTCTCATTCTGGGTGCCTATTTACTCAGTATATATTATTTCTTCTGGCCAACTTCTTCTCTTGGAGGCTAATAACCTAATACAAGTTATCCTCTTGAGCCGACTTGTCTTCTAGGGTTATTAGCCAACTCATTAGGGTTCCTTCTTGCTTCCCAAAATATTATATTCTCATCAAGTTTACACGTGGAGGTAAATACCTCCCGCAACTACCATAATATCAACAGTTAGCAGATTCTGACATTTTGTAATCGTGAGCCATGATCTATAGATGAAAATTTAATCTCATCATGTATATGTTTGCGACTCCATTATTAGCATTAGGTGTGGGGGCTCCTTGATTTCCCCCAGGTTCATTTGTGGATGAGGAAACTTGAGCCATATTTTTCCCTTGTGGGAAAGGGTTGGTTAACACATCAGGCTATTATTGTGCTAATAAATTTTGGGATTCCTCAGGCCGAGGGGATTAGTGAGTCAAGTGATCGTCCATGAAAATCTTACACTAAAACTTCACCTTCCTCTTTTCATTTTTACCCTCGCCGACATTATTCACGGCCTTTTTATCCCCCTTACCCTTCTTGCCTTTGGATTTCCTCTTTCCCTTGGTTTGTTGGTTACCCTTGGGATTTGTCGATTGCACACTATGTACATCCAACATTTGGGTTGCAGGGGCAGCTAAACTAGGATTTTGGTTGGCCACAGTCTGTTGAATCGACAACTGTTGCAATTGGTTAGTCAACTGATCTGTGGCCTTACTTTGTTGCGACCCAACTATACCATTGGCATGAGGCCCAGAATTCTGTTTGGTCTTGTCAAAGGTCGATCATGGTGCGTCTGGGAGGATCTTGTACAAGATACCGGATTGAGAGTAAATCAACTCCAGTTGTTGGGATCTCATAATAGCCTCTTGTTCGAAAAAAATTATGGAGGTCACGACGTCTTTGGATACACAAGGCACCAAGGACTTTAGGAACCACTCGAGCAAAAATTCGGGAGGGACCTTCAGTTTGATCAAGCTATTTCGGGGACGACATTCTTGTATGTGATCTGAGATATGGACAACTTTCATTTGCTCGAAGTTGGACAACAACTCGATGATGACATCGTATCTCACCGATAACTGGAAGTGGTTTAAGAAAACCATTTCCAGGTCTTTAAAGTAAGAATACTTCGAGCTATTGAGCTCGATATACCATTTCACGACACCCTCTATAAGAGTGCGTTGAAATAAACACAACTGAACAGAGTCGTCCTTCAACGAGTTGGAGGAGCACCATAAATGAAATGTCATAACATGATCACCTGGATCTTCTCCAGGCTTGCCTTCAAACTTAGGGATGTTTGAGGGAAACTTAGTCGACATGGGATGCCAATGTGAATCATGACAGATTGGATCGTTCAACAACCTCGAAAAGTTTAGCAAATGAAGAGTTGCTAGGAAAGGTAGTCTAGGTTGTGGTGGATTCAAAGGAAAACAAGAGCCTAGATTTTGACTGGCACCAAGTTGCCAAGAAAAGTTTTCTTATTGGTCATAGTTTTGGTAGAAACCATGGTGTCCTTTGCTAGTAAAAGGATTTTTTGCTTGATTATACATCATCAATAGATTCATGTAATTCAATGACATACCTTGGGTAGGGATTTCTCCTTGCAAGGTATTCCAAGGACCTTGTATGGTGATGTCCCTAGCCAATCCTCTTGGCATAGGTACTAAACCTTGTCCAGGGTTCCACTGAGTGTGTAAGGGGTTTCCCCCGATTGACATCCCTTGCGAAGGAAAAGATCCCTGCCAGGGATTTCCAAGACCTTGTGAGGAGAAAGCTCATGTCATCACTCCCTGTGAAGGAACGAAACCTTGCATAGGGTTGGGTTGATTAAATACAAGGTTGCCCCCCTAATGCAAATGTGGACAACGAGAAAGCATTATTTATGAAAGCACCAAACAAATAAAAAGGCATAGACCCTACTAGAGTCATATGGGATTGAGGCCCATGACTCCCTCCACTGAACAAGATGGAACTTGTATTAAGCCCAAATGGCTGCTGGAAAGCACCTCTGAGCGAAGGGGATGCAGGGGGGATATGAACCCCACCGTAAGGGGTAGCATTAAATGGGATAGTGGTTCCCATGAAGGATCCTTGCAAGGAAGAACTAGAACTCCATGCCCCCCAGACTAACAATCTATAGAGTAGAGTATGTTAAAGTCAAGCTAGATTCAAAACCTGGAATCCCGTACAAAAAGAGAGCATCAGACATGTTATGAATAAAAGGAATAATGGTCATAGTTGTTGAGGGCATTGTGCCACTATCATAAGTTGTAGGAGTCTGTACAATCGTAGTCCTTATAGGTGGAGGTGTGGGAGGAGGCACAAAACCCCCTTTCGCAGAAGTCAATATGGGAGTGTGAGGACTCCCAGAAGAGGTAGCATTAGTTTCTTCCATCGCCCCACATCAAAAAAAATGACCTTCAGGTGAAGTCACCTTAGGAGGGACTATCTGAATAAGAAGTGGTGTTGATAAATCAGTGATCAGAGGGTTTGCAGTCCTAAAGCCTTAAGCTTCAAGGTCAGAAATGGTGGACCCCTTCAGTGCAAGTGTATATTATCTAGGAGCAAGCTCGGGCACAACTTTCGATGGCCCAGTCACTTCAAAATAACCCTCTTGATCTAGCCTTCACCTTAGTGGTGGCGGAGGTGGCTCCAAAGTAATCGGTGGCAGGACCTGAAGCCTACGCGAATGATGAAGTTATTGATCTTCCACCTTATGAAATGATAAATCAACACTCTAAGGTTAAGCTAGCGCTAAACACAGAGCACACACTAAAAAGTCCCTAAAGGAAAATCAATCAATCAATTGACTAGAAGGAAGAACAATTATGCCAATCAAGACTAAAGCAACTTACCGATGCAAGTGTAACTTGAACACGGAAACACCCTCCGGGTATACTCTGCAAAGTGTGATCCAATGTCTGTCGTAGGTACCATGGTATACCTCAACAATCACTTATGTAAGTCCCTACAAAAAGACAACTAGGTTTCCAACTTT
>JASDQU010212820.1:0-18413 GCA_032191745.1 Picea mariana
CAAACTTCTCTTAAAGACTTGGTACTTGAGGACTTAAGGTGCTACTCCTCAAGCTTCCACCTATTCATCGCTTAAACAAGTATAATCATTGTAATTTCTCCAAGTTATTGTGCTGATATAATTGACTCCATAAACAGTAAAAGGCACTAGTTCTCACTTCTATCTTGTTGGAAGACTGATCAAACACTCAAACCTTATTCTCTCAAACCTATGCTAACTAAGTCTAACACAAACTTAGCATAGATCTCTAACTTTCTTACTGATGCTATAAATGTTTGCTACAGCCATGTAACTGCAGCATTTTTTCTGCATACACTATGCTAAGTCATAGCTAACTTACTCAGAACTTGCTTGTGACAATTGTTAAGGAATCTACTTGATATATGCTCAATTTTCACTGTCTTTTCTAGCAATTTTGAGCACTAATTCTTGTGGTTGTTACAATTTACTTTTGGCTGTTATAAACCGTCATCTAACTGTAATTTTGCCTCAGCCATCATATAATTGCATTGTCTATAATCTTTGGAGGCTTTACTATTATTTTTGTACATGAAATTGCTATATATATGCTCTGTTGTTCTTGTTTCAGGCAAGTACACAAATTACACTTATTTGCCTCAATTTATCAGATGTAGACTTTGTTGACTTTGGTGACCAGTGACGTAGACTTTCTTGACTTTCTTGACATAACCTTAGCCTACCCATCCCTTTAGCCCACCGGGGACGCCTCCCTTGGGTTGGACTTGCATCCTTCCCTAAAAGAGGGGATTTCCTTTTGAGGTGATAGTGATAGGATATCCCATTGTTACACCAATCTTGTCTCACTTACCTTTGGCTTTGGGCAAGTACAGATTGCGTGATACCACATTCTTTCACCAATGAGGCACTTTATAATAAAGTCAATGATGCTCTTGGCTCCTTCATGCAAGATTGTGAGGTGAATTTTGAAGCTCCTTCATGCAAGATTTTGAGGTGAAATTTGAAGCAAAGAACCCAAGGCTAGAGAAGAATCTACGTAACATGAGATCATGGCATAGGTTGTAAATTTCATGAAGTTGAAAGGCCAAATATGTCACTCTAAGGAAATTATTTGATTGAATGAGACGAGTGAGCAGACCACACCCTCTAGTAGCACGAAGAGATTACTCCCCCTCTAAATCAAATATTAAGATGAATATGGTCATGACCAAGATTGAAAATTTTATTATGTACCATCCATATCTACAAACTCTACTCAATTAGAACCAAGTTCCATTGATGCATGGAACTCCCAATTACCTTCCTTTACCTGAATTGCCTCTAAATTTAAACAAACACACATGATATAATTATAAAGTTACAAATGAGTTAAATTAAAATGGCACGGAACCATAAAATTATTTTAACACATACCTCCTTCATCTTTCCCTTCTATACTTGTGGAATGTGCAGTTGTTAAGCCTTGTCTTAATTTCCCCACCAATTGAATCCAAAAATAAAAACTATTCACAAAGATGGGAAAAATAGATAAAAAGTAAAGTAGAAAAAACAAAATAATAAAGTACAAATTAGCATGGCCATGCTCACAAACAGAAAAAAAAAATATAGCACCAATAGAAAAACAACAATAGCAAAAAACAACAAATAGAAGAAGAAAAAAAACAAATAAAGACAAATAACAAACACAAACTCTGCAACCCCAAAAATCTTTCATGGCAACCAAGGACACCCTACACACAAAAATATAGAAATATCTTATGAGAATTTCTTAAAGAATCTTATGAGAATTTCTTGAAGATAGACTAAAAATATTTTGATTTGTCTTATGCACAAATACACCCTACCAAAATATAGAAATATCTTATGAGAATTTCTTTAAGAATCTTATGAGAATTTCTTGAAGATAGACTAAAAATATTTTGATTTGTCTTATGCACAAATACACCCTACACACCAAAATATAGAAATATCTTATGAGAAATTCTTAAAGAATCTTATGAGAATTTCTTGAAGATAGACTAAAAATATTTTGATTTGTCTTATGCACAAATACATCTTATGTAAAGACCAAATATCATAAATCCTACATAGATAAGGAGGGAGGAGAATCATTGTATTTGAAATGAGAATAATTTCATAATATAACACATGGATTTTGTGCCAAAAGAAAACTCACCTCTACCTCTACACTAACTACAATAGTCGTCCTCTACGTCCATCTTTACCGATGCACTTTGCTACAATGGCCCACGTCTCTCTCATACAATGATATTTTAGCATTCTTGTCAGTGCTACTCCATTTTCATTCACCTACATTGCATTGCATTCAATAAATAAACAAATGACAAATATGATAATATACCTCAAATATGCATGGAACCATAAATGTCTTCCTTTCTCATACAACGATATTTTAGCATTGTTTTCAGTGCTCCTCCATTTTCATTCACCTACATTGCATTGCATTCAATAAATAAACAAATGACAACTATGATAATATAGCTCAAATATGCATGGAACCATACATATCTTCCTTAATTTGCACCTTCACCCATTGCACTTTGGAATCTACATCATATCTAGACACACAGTTAGTTAGGACCCACCTTAATTTCTTCAACCACTGAACCCAATAAAAAACAATCTAGAAAATATAAATAGAGACCAAAAAAAACTTATGAGAAATCTTAAAAAGACACCAAAAATCTAATTAGAAATATTAAACAAATATTGAAATATATTGCAAGAAATCATAAACTTATGAGTAATCTTATGTAATGACCAAAAATCATAATCCCTAAATAAGTAAAAAGGAAGGAGAACCATCATATGAAACAAGGATAGATTCATAACACAACCAAATAAAAACTCACCTTCCACCTCTCCATCTCCTACATTGCCCACATTTATCTCATACAAAGATATTTACGGGGTTTCATTCGAGATCCTCCACCTTACCTCCCCTGCATTACAGTGCACTCGATATATAAATAATATAATATGCATCTAATTTAAACAAGTAGGCATGGAACCATACTACCTCACCGACCTCATCGTCCTCCTTAGCCTTTGCCTTCACCAAGTGTGCCTATGGAATTTTCACTGGCCCTGGTGTTTGCCTTCATTTCTCCATGTATTGAATTCAACAAAAACCAAACCAAAAAGTATTAAATAAAGACTAAAAAATCTTATTAAATAAAGACTAAAAGATTTTATGAGAAATCTTAAATATTAATTAAAGACTAAAAATCTTATGAAAAGTATGAAATTGAGAGTGAAAGATTTTATGAGAAATCTTAAATATTAAATAAAGACTAAAAAATCTTATTAAATAGAGTCTGGAACATTTTATGAGAAATATTAAACAAAAATTGAAATATATTGCAAGAAATCATAAACTTATGAGTAATGATATGCAATGACCAAAAATCATAATCCCTAAATAAGTAAAAAGGAAGGAGAACCATCATATGAAACAAGGATAGATTCATAACACAACCAAATAAAAACTCACCTACCACCTCTACATCTCCTACATGGCCCACATTTATCTCATACAAAGATATTTTAGTGGTTCATTTGAGATCCTCTACCTAACCTCACTTGCATTACAATGCACTCAATATATAAATAATATAAGATGCATCTAATTTAAACAAGTAGGCATGGAACCATTGATACCTTTTTGACCTCATCGTCCTCCTTAGCCTTCTTTTCACCAAGTGTCCCTATGGAATTTACACTAGCCCTAGTATTTGCCTTCATTTCCCAGCCACTGAATTCAACAAAAATCAAACCAAAAAAATTTAAATAAAGACTAAAAATTCAATCTTATGAAAAGCATTATATAGAGACTGAAATATTTTATAAGAAATCTTAAATATTAAATAAAGACTAAAAAATCTTATGAAAAGTATTAAGTAGAGACTAAATGATTTTATGAGAAATCTCAAATATTAAATAAAGACTAAAAATCTTATGAAAAGTATTAAAGATAGACTGAAATATTTTATGAGAAATCTTAAACAAATATTGAAATATATTGAGAGAAATCATAAATTTATGAGTTATCTTATGCAATGACCAAAAATCATAATCCCTAAATAAGTAAAAAGGAAGGAGAACCATCATATGAAACAATGATAGATTCGTAACACAACCAAATAAAAACTCACCTTCTACCTCTATATCTCCTACATTGCCCACATTTATCTCATACAAATATATTTCAATGGTTTCATTCGAAATCATCCACCTTACCTCACCTGCATTACAGTGCACTTGATATATAAATAATATAAGATGCATCTAATTTAAACAAATAAGAATAGAACCATACATACCTCATCGACCTCATTCTCCTCCTTAGCCTCTACCTTCACCGAGTGTGCCTATGGAATTTGCTCTAGCCCTAGTATTTGCCTTCATTTCCCCTAGCCCTAGTATTTGCCTTCATTTCCCCACCCACTGAATTCAACAAAAACCAAACCAAAAAATATTAAATAAAAACTAAAAACTCTTATGAAAAGTATTAAATAGACACCAAAATATTTTATCAGAAATCTTAAACAAAGACCAAAACTCATAATCCCGAAATAAATAAAAAGGAAGGAGAACCATCATATGAAACAAGGATAGATTCATAACACAACCAAATAAAAACTCACCTTCCACTTCTGCATCTCCTACATTGTGCACATTTATCTTATACAAATATATTTCAGTGGTTCCATTCGAGATCACCCACCTTACCTCAACTGCATTCATGCACTTGATATATAAATAATATAAGATGCATCTAATTTAAACAAGTCAGAATGGAACCAAGCATACCTCATCGTACTCCTTAGCTTCTACCTTCACCAAGTGTGCCTATGGAATTTGCACTAGCCCTAGTATTTGCCTTCATTTCCCCCAGATACTGAATTCAATAAAAACCAAACCAAAAAATATTAAAAAAAAACTAAAAAATATTATGAAAATTATTAAATAAAGACTGAAATATTTTATGAGAAATCTTAAACACAGACCAAAAATCTTAATCTTATGTAGATAATGGCTGTCACACCTGTCATAGGTACATAATGGCAAATAAATGTAGTCACTTGACCTTAATCCAACATGAACAACCTCAATCCAACATGAACAAGCAAGGGGAAGGACCATGCACTTTCATGATATGAGGGTTATCTTAACCCCAAGAGAAGGATTAGAAACATGTTGTCCCCTCCACCGGTATTAACGACTAGAAGTCACATTATTGTGTGGGGTAGCAGGATGGGAGAACCATAGAAAGTGCATATGGATAAGGTGTTGAGAATGGACATAAAGCAATGGCTTCACTCTTATCATGCATTTGTTGCCTCTATTGCTTTCTTTTATCTTACTAGAAGTCACATTATCGTGTGAAATAGTAGGATGGGAGAATCATAGCAAGTGCATGTGGATAAGGTGTTGAAAATGGAGATAAAGCAATGGCTTCACTCTTATCAAGCATTTGTCAGTTCTATTGCTTGCTTTTATCTTCGTACTGTCTAGGTAAACTCTAATCAATTTCAGTTGGTCTAGGATTTTCTTAGGCTATTGCTCAGGTATATCGATGTTAATGCTCGGGTAAATGTTTAAAATAGGGAGGCTTGTACAAGTGGCCGCCAGAGGTGGTCACCCCTCAGCCCTGTCATGGGTACAGTATTGAAAATAGGCTTGGGAACTCCACCTCAAACCAGAATTATTGAAGAGGATGAAAGAGCTTGCACCCTCGTGGTGGATTTTTTCTTTAGGGACTTGATAGGGAAAATCATAGAGATATACCAAGGAAATCTGATGGTTGTGTCTAAGGAAAGTAACGCATATGTTTCACACCTTAGGAGGATATTTGACTGTTATAGGAAACACGATATTTCTCTGAATCCCAAGAAATCAATCTTCGGTATTAACAAGGCGAAGTTGTTAGGACATGTGGTTTCAGAAGAAGGAATTTCAATCAATCCTAAAAAAATCGACTACATTAAGAATATTCGTCCCCAAACTAACAAGAAATCCTATTGATGTTGTTGCACATGTTGAAGGCTTAATTCTTATGCTCAATTGTTATATTTCTAAGTACTTTTTCCTATTGATGCTATACATTGTTTTATTGCAGTAATTTTGCAACAACAACAGGTTCATTTGATTATCTAGTGTCTAAGAGGTCATAAATGCACTGTACAACTTGGTAATTGTCTATATTATGCTTGGGATTGTTCATTTTCTCGTATAGGTGAATCAATTACCTCGTTTTCCTCTACCTCTCCTAAACCTAGACCTAACATTTAAGTGACTAATATAGGGGGTTGTAGGGTTGGCTAATATTGCTACTTGATCCCTTGAGGTCACTAGGGAATCATCCTTTGTGTTGGACCTCTTCCATCATTAAAGCGAGGGAAGTCTCTACTTAAGTGAGAGTGGTAGAAACTTCTATTTGTTACACAAATATGTATCTTGTGCAGGCTTTGCACAAGTACAAATCCTATGATAATACGAGGAATGGAAGAGGTAATTGATCGCTATAGTTTGCAAAGGACGACCAACTAAAGTTGACTGATGTATATAGGATAAGGTTTAAAGGGAGTCTGGGCGTAATGTTGAAGTCAAACCCTCTCCAAACCCTTGACATACTAGAGTGGGACACAATCTTTCCCGACCTTCTATGGAGACCATTTTTTTTTGCTCATTATATTGCCTGACCAGGGTAAGTCCCTCTCAAACATGCGTTCTATTACCCCCAACCTAGGGGTAACTAAGGAGATCATGTCTCGAGGCCCACAAGTTGTAGACATCGAGTGTCGAGAGCTAGATGTACAGAGCATAGCCTTGGAGGGGCCCTTCTTTTCATTGATGTATCCTACACATCACCAACAACAGCATCCACCACACCGGCATGGTTCCGACAAGGAAGTGGGTCTTGCTCCATGAGGTAATGAGACGAGGTAGCATGGTACATATCACACTGATATTTAAAGCATTTGAACATGTTGCAAATGATATTTCTTTATTTCAAAACATTTGCTTGGAATTTATGCTATTTTCCTTATTTGAACCTGAGGGGGGTTTCGTTGTATACTAGTAACTTGGTTGCCCTCGAGATTAGGTTGCTATTGGGTGGTCCTTTAAAAGTCATCATTTGTTCCCTACCATACTTGTCACTTTCCATACGTTTGCCCTCTGTCTCCCCAGCCTTTTGGGATCTTCAAATGTATTGACCCAAGAAGGGATTGTACCTTACCTCGTGGGAAGAAGGGGTTAAAGGCCCAGAGGGTAAAAGTAGCTGGAAAAAAGATAAAATCCAATCATAAAACCTTTGAGATGCTTCGCCTAGGAATCCCTGAGAAAGCAATGAAACGCTTCTCTCTAAGCATAGGGGACCCACAAAATGAATGATAATCAATACTCAAGGTGTTAGTTGGGGGTAGGAGGTCTCATCACGAGTGGGCCTATCATGATCATAGGTATTTAGCGATATGACATTACCATCATCTGATCACCAAGCCAGGGTAATGGTTCTCAGTTGCATAACTAAGGGAAAGGGGGTCTCATCACGAGCCATCCTTCAAATTTCCGCGAGGTATTTGTGAATGACACTATCTTATATGGACACCAAGCCAGGACAATGGCCTCCAACTAATTCTTTGAAACATGACAAAAACAGAAAAGAAAAAGCTAAGAAGAAGAATGGAAAACAAATGGGCTTGGAAAATTGCATTGCGAACAAAGGGCAGCTCACCCTCCACAAATGGAGTCTTTGAGTAATGTTGAAGTCAAACCCTCTCCAAACCCTTGACATACTAGAGTGGGACACACTCTTTCCCGACCTTCTATAAAGACCAATTTTTTTTCTGCTCATTATATTGCAGAACTAGGGTAAGTCCCTCTCAAACATGCATTCTGTTACCCCCAACCTAGGGGTAACTAAGGAGATCATGTCTCAAGGCCCACAGGTTGTATACATGGAGTGCCGAGAGAAAGAGATGGACATAGCATATCCCTAGAGGGGCCCTTCTTTTCATTGATGCATCATACACATCACCGTCATCAGCATCCACCACGCCGACTTGATTCCCACAAGGCAGTGGGTCTTTCTCCGTGAGGTAATGAGTCCAGGTATCATGGTACATATCACTCTGATATTTAAAGCATTTGAACATGTTGGAAAGGATATTTCTTTATTTTTGAACATTTGCTTGGAATTTATGCTCTTTTCCTTATTTGAACCTAAGGGGGGCATCATTGTATCCTAGTAAGTTGGTTGCCCTCGAGAGTAGGTTGCTACTGGGTGGTTCCTTGAAAATTCATAGTCTGTTCCCTACCATACTTGCCAATTTCCATACTTTTTCCCTCCATCTCCCCAGCCTTTTGGGATCTTTGGGTGTATTGACCAAAGAAGGTTTTGTACCTTACCTCGTGGGAAGAAGGGCTTTAAGGCCCAGATGGTAAAAGTGGCTGACAAAAGATAAAATCCAATCATAAAACCTTTGAGATGCTTTGCACAGGGATCCCCGAGAAAGCAATGAAACACTTCTATGTAAGAATAGCGGACCCACAAAATAAATGATAATGAATACTCAAGGTGTTAGTTAAGGGATAGGAGGTCTCATCACGAGTCGACCTATCATGATCATAGGTATTTAGTGGTATGACATTACCATCATTTGGTCACAATGTCAGGACAATGGCTCTCATCACAAGCCATCCTTCTCATTTCCACGAGGTATTTGGGAATGACATTATCGCATCTAGAAACCAATCCAGGACAGTGGCCTCCAACTAATTCCTTGAAACATGAAAGAAACATGAAAGAAACATGAAAGAAAAAACTAAGAAGAAGAATGGCAAACAAATGTGCTTGGAAAAATTGCATTGTGGAAAAAGGCACCTCACCCTCCACAAAGGCGCCCATAGGTAAGACAATACAAACCCTTGTATGTCATTGTTATCGCACGGTTTGTAGGAAAAGTTTAAGGAGCTTGAGTCAAGGCTTGAAACCGACGTAATAGGAGCTTCCCCACCCACTGTCACCTCAATGGGGAGCTCTTTCTATTTAGGAGGGCTAGTCCAAGGGAGACGTCCCTATGTAATCCGGGTTTCTGAAGGGCTTAAAAGGATAATTGACCAAGTTAAAGAATCCCTTTCACAGATTATAGCCCAGGATGAGATAGTCAAAGGAGATCTTCCACTGGATGGCACCTGTTTGCGAGACAAGTAAAAGCTAGAATATGTGCTGCAGTGGGTTAGTACTTCAAAACATTAATGACTATCTTCAAACATATATGAGAAAATGATCAAATCCTATTATTGACGAAGTCAATGATGGCTAAGCAAAGACAAATGAATTATATCACTTCTTCAATAAATGCATGAGAGATAAGAGCGTTCAATGTGTAAGATTCAAAACTCGTGTTATATCACAATGCCCAAATATCAAATTTTGCTCACAATAAATAATGTTGCTGCGTCATAAGTATTGTTGCTGCAAATGGATGTGACGTCAGCCCTATTATTGAGTTATTTTGAAAGGAAAGAGCACAACGTTTTATCAAACAAGCTTATAGATGTAGTCAACATCTCAAAACCTATCAAATGAGATGACAAATGTCACAATGTTGCAAGCATAACAAGAGATCAAAGGTGTGACGTCACCTATATAATTTATGTTGTAGGTTCTAGGGTTAGCTAGCCAAGAAGTGGACGTTGTAGCAAATTCAACCAATGAAAAGTGATAAAACCTCTATGGCTATGATAAGATGACTAGGCCATACTTTTCTATCCAAACACAAGTTTAAGATCAGCAAGACGCCATCTCATTAGGGTTAGTTCAAAATCGCTAGGGTTAGACGCTAGGTTAGTTAGGGTTTCAATTTAAAAGTAGTTTGAAAGAGAGTTTAAGCATAAAAGTTTCTAGACTAGTGCCTTGGGTTAATGGAGTCAATTGAAGTGAGACTAATGGTTTTAGGAGAAACTTAAACCTAAGGACAAGAGAGTTAGGGTTTGATGGTGTTGCTATGGCAAGGACACCAACCCAAAACCCTAAGAAGGAAAGACTTACCTAGGTGTAGCTAAGGCTAGGCCTAAAGCTTCCTCTTCTCTCCTTAAGACTTCTTTGGCAAAACGACTAGCTTACAAACACAAATCTAGGGCTGAAAAGTGTTGCTTACATACAAGGCTTTTCAAAACCCTAGAAGTAAACCCTAGGTGTAAACTAAATTAGGCCTAGGACGCCTTCTTTCTTCAATTTGTGCTTGAAACTAACTCAAGATAAGAGGAAGTCTAGTGTAGCTATGGCTAGGCTAAAACTCCTCAAATCAAATGGCTATAAGCTCTTATCATGGGGACATGAAGCCACAACCTACTTGTGTGTTGGCTCCCTAGGGTTTCAAGGATCAAGAAAATAATAACAAGATAACAATGTCTGCAAGATATTAGATCAACAACCATTCATTCAAGAAGTTTTGATGAAAAACACTTACAAACTCATGATGAAGCATAATCCACACCCTAGTTGTAAACCTTCCAATGATAAAAAGCACCACTTGCCAAAAAATAGTCCTCCAAGAAGTTGTGCCTCCTGGTGGCTAACCAAAACCCATGAATACCGTCCTGTCAAGTTACCCCATCAGTCACCCCAACAGTGGTCAAGTGGATTAGTGTAAGATCCAAGCAGTCATCCGAAATGAAAGGAACCTAATGCATATATAAGAAGGTTATAATGATCAAATATGACACATACCATGATACCTCAGACCAATTACCTCGTGGAGCAAGAGCCCTCTATGATGCAAGCCCAGGCCGGTAGTGATGGAAGCTGGTACTGATGGTAGGACAAAGCTGGCTGAGAAGAAGAAAGATGGGCCCTCCAGGGCCATGCTCAAGTCACTCCTGCTCTCGGTACTCCATGTCTGGGATCATGTGGGCCTCGAGACATGATCTCCTAGTTATCCCTAGATATCGGGGATAACATCTGGCTCCAACTCGGGGACATGCGCTAATTGTAGAGCGTATGAGAACCTCAACAATCTCTGGCGTAGACCTGTGACCTGCTCACACTCGACAAAAGGCATCAACGACAAAAGATGGGGTGGTATTGCCACCCCGTAAAGCAATAGCATATACATGATAAATGTGCATATAAGGCAGTAAGTAAATGTGCATATAAGGCAATAATGCAAGAAAACAAACAAGATGCATATGTAGATAGAAATCAAACAATGCGGTATAATACACGGAAGTGGTTACTTACTTGCAGGATCATGTCCCCCCACCTGGGTGGGGTTCAAGGAGGCGTCCACTAATGGGCAATGGGCGCCTTCTTGCCTCTAGGGTAGACAAATAATATGAGTCATTCACTGGTTTCTTTCTAACCCTAGAAGGGCCAAACCCAAGATGATTGTCTTCTGTGATACCAGTAGGCCTTCCTTTATTGGCATCCCACATCCCAACTGTGTCTCCCTTCTTGTATTCTTTGACTTTGAAATTAGTTGATCCTTGAATAACCCTGGTGTGTTGCATAGAGGGAGGTGGGCGAGATTTTGCTACAAAAATCTTTTGTTGTGAAGGATGGGTTTGTACTCTCTTCAGTATTTTTACAGGCTCTACTTTTTTATCTTTGAGACTGTTAATAAGCTGGTAGTATTCTTCTTTCGTAGGCCATTCAATCTAGTCAAAGTCTCCTTCTGTTGATTTGATGGCCTCTAGATGCTCTTCAACGGTGATATTTATTTGAGGGATTTCCTGTTGATGATCACCACTATTGCAAGGACATTCATGTTCCCAATGTGTTTCACTGCATTGAAAACACCAAGGGTTTTCATCCACAACGATGGTGCTTGGAAACTCTATGTCTTTGAAAACATCTTTGTGCTCCTCAATGAAATTACTTCTCTTTTGTATTGGACAACCATCTTCGTCTGAATCTTTAGAGATATCAAAAGCATCATCATGAAAGTCACCCCCATCTGTATCTTCTCCTACCAAAGGGAAAGTGGGACAGTCTGGATCCTTCGAAAAGGACGCTTGTTCATTTGTGTTAGAATGACCATCATGCAACAGTATGGGAGTCCCCTTAGAAGGTAATTTGTTATCTGAATCCTGCTTCTTTAGAAAAGGGATTTCTAACATTCTACGAATTCTTTTGACCCTTTGCAAGATGGAAGACATACTAATGCTTGGGTCAGTTGTACTGGTCTGAGAGGCAGACATGTTCAAAGGAAGTCTCTTTCCCAAAAGTGACTTGACAACAGGTGAGTTAGCGGGAGGCTTCCTTCTGAAATTTAGGGGAGGGTTATTGTACCTCCTTTTGTTTTGTGGAGTCACCAGATAGTTTTCTTGAAACTACCAAAGAAATAGGGGGAAAAAGTAGTGGAGTCGCCAGGTAAGATTGTAAGAAAAGGTATCTGAGGCAAGGCTTACCAAAGATATGTCGTTGAGGAAGGTAGACTCAGTGTTCCCCGGCAACGGCGCCAAAATGTTATCGCACGGTTTGTAGGAAAAGTTTAAGGAGCTTGAGTCAAGGCTTGAAACCGGCGTAACAGGAGCTTCCCCACCCACTGTCACCTCAATGGGGAGCTCTTTCTATTTAGGAGGGCTAGTCCAAGGGAGACGTCCCTATGTAATCCGGGTTTCTGAAGGGCTTAAAAGGATAATTGACCAAGTTAAAGAATCCCTTTCACAGATTACAACCTAGGATGAGATAGTCAAAGGAGATCTTCCACTGGATGGCACCTGTTTGCGAGACAAGACAAGTAAAAGCTAGAATATGTGCTGCAGTGGGTTAGTACTTCAAAACATTAATGACTATCTTCAAACATATATGAGCAAATGATCAAATTCTATTATTGACGAAGTCAATGATGGCTAAGCAAAGACAAATGACTTATATCACTTCTTCAATAAATGCATGAGAGATAAGAGCATTCAATGTGTAAGATTCAAAACTTGTGTTATATCACAATGCCCAAATATCAAATTTTGCTCACAATAAATAATGTTGCTGCGTCATACGTATTGTTGCTGCAAATGGATGTGACGTCAGCCCTATTATTGAGTTATTTTGAAAGGAAAGAGCACAACGTTTTATCAAACAAGCTTATAGATGTAGTCAACAGCTCAAAACCTATCAAATGAGATGACAAATGTCACAACGTTGCAAGCATAACAAGAGATCAAAGGTGTGACATCACCTATATAATTTATGTTGTAGGTTCTAGGGTTAGCTAGCCAAGAAGTGGATGTTGTAGCAAATTCAACCAATGAAAAGTGATGAAACCTCTATGGCTATGATAAGATGACTAGGCCGTACTTTTCTATCCAAACACAAGTTTAAGATCAACAAGACGTCATCTCATTAGGGTTAGTTCAAAATCACTAGGGTTAGACGCTAGGTTAGTTAGGGTTTCAATTTAAAAGTAGTTTGAAAGAGAGTTTAAGCATAAAAGTTTCTAGACTAGTGCCTTGGGTTAATGGAGTCAATTGAAGTGAGACTAATGGTTTTAGGAGAAACTTAAACCTAAGGACAAGAGAGTTAGGGTTTTATGGTGTTGCTATGGCAAGGCCACCAACCCAAAACCCTAAGAAGGAAAGACTTACCTAGGTGTAGCTAAGGCTAGGCCTAAAGCTTCCTCTTCTCTCCTTAAGACTTCTTTGGCAAAATGGCTAGCTTACAAACACAAATCTAGGGCTGAAAAGTGTTGCTTACATACAAGGCTTTTCAAAACCCTAGAATTAAACCCTAGGTGTAAACTAAATTAGGCCTAGGACGCCTTCTTTCTTCAATTTGTGCTTGAAACTAACTCAAGATAAGAGGAAGTCTAGTGTAGCTATGGCTAGGCTAAAACTCCTCAAATCAAATGGCTATAAGCTCTTATCATGGGGACATGAAGCCACAACCTACTTGTGTGTTGGCTCCCTAGGGTTTCAAAGATCAAGCAAATAATAACAAGATAACAATGTATGCAAGATATTAGATCAACAACCATTCATTCAAGAAGTTTTGATGAAAAACACTTACAAACTCATGATGAAGCATAATCCACACCCTAGTTGTAAACCTTCCAATGATAAAAAGCACCACTTGCCAAAAAATAGTCCTCCAAGAAGTTGCGCCTCCTGGTGGCTAACCAAAACCCATGAATACCGGCCTGCTAAGTTACCCCACCAGTCACCCCAACAGTGGTCAAGTGGATTAGTGTAAGATCCAAGCAGTCATCCGAAATGAAAGGAACCTAATGCATATATAAGAAGGTTATAATGATAAAATATGACACATACCATGATACCTCGGACCAATTAACTCATGGAGCAAGAGCCCTCTCTGATGCAAGCCCAGGCCGGTAGTGATGGAAGCTGGTACTGCTGGTAGAACAAAGCTGGCTGAGAAGAAGAAAGATGGGCCCTCCAGGGCCATGCTCAAGTCACTCCTGCTCTCGGTACTCCATGTCTGGGATCATGTGGGCCTCGAGACATGATCTCCTAGTTATCCCTAGATATCGGGGATAACAGTCATGAACCCCATACCCAAGAAGGGATTGTACCTTACCTCGTGGGAAGAAGGGGTTGAAGGCCCAGAGGGTAAAAGTAGCTGGCAAAAGATAAAAGCCAATGATAAAAACTTTGAGATGCTTCGCTTAGGGATCCCCGAGAAAGCAATGAAACGCTTCTATGTAAGAATAGGGGACCCACAAAATGAATGATAATGATTACTCAAGGTGTTAGTTGGGGGATAGGAGGTCTCATCACGAGCCGACTTATCATGATCCTAGGTAATTAGCGGTATGACATACCATCATCTGGTCACCAAGTCAGGGCAGTGGCTCTCGTTTGCATAACTAAGGGAACGAGGGTCTCATCGCGAGCCATCCTTCTCATCTCCACTAGGCATTTGTGAATGGCACTATCGTATCTAGACACCAATCCAGGACAGTGGCCTCCAACTAATTCCTTGAAACATTAAAGAAACATGAAAGAAAAAGCTAAGAAGAAGAATCGAAAACAAATGGGCTAGGAAAAATTGCATTGCGGACAAAAGGAAACTCAGTCTCCACAAAGGCGCCCATAGGTAAGACAATACAAACCCTTGTATGTAATGAACCCCATGCCCAAAAGTTTACTCTACACAATCTCACATACACATATGACTAGGATAGGCTCCACCTAGGAAACACCCTAGACCTCGAAGTTATTAACCCAATAGGGCATTATCAGACCCCTTCCCAAACCTAAATTTGGCACATTGTATCACGTTTTTCAGCATTTGTTTGGTTTAAGGGGGTTTGATGCACATGTTCGAGTGATTTAATTATTAGATGTCACTCATGGGCCCCTGTAGGGCATACTTGTTTGTCTTTGCAGGACCTTTCCTGGTGGACATGTATTCATGAGGAGATGACTAGTTTGAACCTTCATGAGGGCTTGAATCCCATGGATGGACATTGAAACCCCAAGCCTGGGGAAAGACAGTTACGACCAGATTGCACAATGAAGGAAGAGGACGTTGCCATTGGACGCACCCTGGCAAGCCTAGACGATGGGGGCCACCCTTCCCGACCTGGACGTTGGCTTTGGAGAACTTGGATATCACCCTAGTAGCCCATGAGGGCTTGAAGCCCTTGCATGGATGGTGAATCCCCAAGCTTGGGGCAAGACAGTTACGACCAATTTGCACAGTGAAGGAAGAGGAAATTACCTTTGGAAGCACCCTAGCTAGCCTAAATGATGGAGGTCACCCGTCCCCACCTGGACGTTGGCTTTGGAGACCTTGGATGTCACCCTAGTAGCCCATGACATCACCCAGGGCTAGGGTTTCACATTGAGAGATTTTGGGTTGCAATTTTGGCACATGTGGCATGGAGGAGGGCCTTTGGAGACCCTACATTTTGCTAGATGACCTCAACATCTCATAGAG
Source organism: Picea mariana (assembly GCA_032191745.1). NCBI lineage: Eukaryota > Viridiplantae > Streptophyta > Pinopsida > Pinales > Pinaceae > Picea > Picea mariana. The sequence continues at coordinate 15,911 of JASDQU010212820.1, forward strand.
GAGGCCTAATGTCACCCTTTTGAGGGTTATTTTGTAAAGAAGTGATTTATTTTAATTTTAATGAGAAAATTGACATGTAGGCTCAAAAACGACATGTATTCATGACCAGTATTCATGAGGGAATGACCAATTCGAACCTTCATGAGGAGTTGAAGTCCATGAATGGGTGTTGAAACCCCAAGCCTGGGGCAAGACAGTGACGACCAGTTTGCATATTGAAGGAACAGGACATTACCTTTGGAGGAACCCTGGCAAGCCTAGACCATGGCGGACACCCTTCCCCACCTAGACGTTCACTTTGGAGACCTTGGACGTCACCCTAGTATCCCCATGACGTCACCCAGTGTTAGGGTTTGACATTGAGAGATGTTGGGATGCAATTTTGGCACATGTGGCATGGAAGAGGGCCTTTGCAAGCCCAACGTTTTGCTGGATGACATCAACATCTCATGGAGGAGGCCTAACTTCTAACATCACAATTTGAGAGTTATTTTGTAAAGAATTGATTTTTTTTAATTTTAATGAGCCAAGATTTTCCATATAAATATGCTTGGCTAAATTCATGTTTACATCATAACTCACCTTTCACAAGAGGGGGAAGGAAATTGGTGCCCTTTTTGGGGTACTTGGCTGAAATTTTGAGGCACACTTGCTTGGAGACTTGTTTGGATGCAGTTTGGATTATGAAATTGGTTCCCTTTTGGGGGTACTTGGCTGAAATTTTGAGGCACACTTGCTTGGAGACTTGTTTGGATGCAGTTTGGATCATTTCTTGGTGGAATTTTGGTAAATCTAGGGTTTTTATTGCTTGATTATTCTTGGTGAAGTAAATCTGCATGGTAAATGTTTATGGTATGTTTACTTGTTCATATTTAAGATTATGAAATTGCTTGCTTGAAAACCCTAGGAGTAAGAGACATAAGGTGTTTCTTTCTTTCTCTTCATTTTGCTAGTTTTGCCTACGAAAATATTGTCTAGACAACTTCTAAAGCCTTAAAGTGCTAATACTCTTGAATCTTTGTCTCGTTCTTATTGCGTTAAATATATTTCAAGACTCTAGGGATAGGAGAAATCGCTAGGTCCTAGAAGTACCTACATCCTAGTTCAAACTTCTCTTAAGTACTTGGTACTTGAGGACTTAAGGTGCTACTCCTCAAGCTTCCACCTATTCATCTCTTAAACAAGTATAATCATTGTAATTTCTCCAAGTTATTGTGCTGATATAATTGACTCCATAAATAGTAAAAGGCACTAGTTCTCATTTCTATCTTGTTGGAAGATTGATCAAACACTCAAAACTTATTCTCTCAAACCTATGCTAACTAAGTCTAACACAAACTTAGCATAGATCTCTATCTTTCTTACTGATGCTATAAATGTTTGCTACAGCCATCTAACTGCAGCATTTTCTGCATACACTATGCTAACTCGTAGCTAACTTACTCAGAACTTGCTTGTGACAATTGTTAACGATATATGCTCAATTTTCATTGTCTTTTCTAGCAATTTTGAGCACTAATTCTTGTGGCTGTTACAATTTACTTTTGGCTGTTATAAACCGTCATCTAACTGTAATTTTGCCTCAGCCATCATATAATTGCATTGTCTATCATCTTTGGAGGCTTTACTATTATTTTTGTACATGAAATTGCTATATATATGCTTTGTTGTTCTTGTTTCAGGCAAGTACACAAATTACACTTTTTTGCCTCAATTTATCAGATGTAGACTTTGTTGACTTTGGTGACCAGTGACGTAGACTTTCTTGACTTTCTTGACATAACCTTAGCCTACCCATCCCTTTAGCCCACCGGGGACGCCTCCCTTGGGTTGGACTTGCATCCGTCCCTAAAAGAGGGGATTTCCTTTTGAGGTGATAGTGATAGGATATCCCATTGTTACACCAATCTTGTCTCACTTGCCTTTGGCTTTGGGCAAGTACAAATTGCGCAATAACACATTCTTTCACCAATTAGGCACTTTATAATAAAGTCAATGATGCTCTTGGCTCCTTCATGCAAGATTTTGAGGTGAAATTGAAAGGCTAGAGAAGAATCTACGCAACATGAGATCATGGCATAGGTTGTAAATATCATGAAGTTGAAAGGCCAAATATGTCACTCTAAAGAAATTATGGGATTGAATGAGACGAGTGAGCAGACCACACCCTCTAGTAGCATGAAGAGCTTATTCCCCCTCTAAATCAAATATTAAGACGAATATGGTCATGACCAAGATTGAAAATTTTATTATGTACCATCCATATCTACAAACTCTACTCAATTAGAACCAAGTTCCATTGATGCATGGAAGTCCCAATTACCTTCCTTTACCCGAATTGCCTCTAAATTTAAACAAACACACATGATATAATTATAAAGTAACAAATGAGTTAAATTAAAATGGCACAGAACCATAAAATTATTTTAACACATACCTCCTTCATCTTTCCCCGCTATACTTGTGGAATGTGCCATTGTTAAGCCTTGTCTTAATTTCCCCA
>JASDQU010212820.1:18513-36140 GCA_032191745.1 Picea mariana
ATAACAAACACAAACTCTGCAACCCCAAAAAGTGTTCATGGCAACCAAGGACACCCTGCACACCAAAATATAGAAATATCTTATGAGAATTTCTTAAAGAATATTATGAGAATTTCTTGAAGATAGACTAAAAATCTTTTGATTTGTCTTATGCACAAATACATCTTATGTAAAGACCAAATATCATAAATCCTACATAGATAAGGAGGGAGGAGAGTCATTGTATTTGAAATGAGAATAATTTCATAAAATAACACATGGATTTTGTGCCAAAAGAAAACTCACCTCTACCTCTACACTCACTGCAATAGTCACCCTCTACGTCCACCTTTACCCATGCACTTTGCTACAATGGCCCATGTCTCTCTCATACAAGGATATTTTAGCATTCTTGTCAGTGCTACTCCATTTTCATTCACCTACATTGCATTGCATTCAATAAATAAACAAATGACAAATATGATAATATACCTCAAATATGCATTGAACAATAAATGTCTTCCTTTCTCATACAATGATATTTTAGCATTGTTTTCAGTGCTATTTTAGCATTAATTTCAGTGCTCCTCCATTTTCATTCACCTACATTGCATTGCATTCAATAAATAAACAAATGACAACTATGATAATATACCTCAGATATGCATGGAACCATACATGTCTTCCTTAATCTGCACCTTCACCCAATGCACTTTGGAATCTGCATCATATCTAGACACATAGTTAGTTAGAACTTAGGACCCACCTTAATTTCTTCAACCACTGAACCCAAAAAAAACAAACTAGAAAATATAAATAGAGACCAAAAAAACCTTATGAGAAATCTTAAGAAGACACCAAAAATCTAATTACAAATATTAAACAAATATTGAAATTTATTACAAGAAATCATAAACTTATGAGTAATCTTATGTAATGACCAAAAATCATAGTCCCTAAATAAGTAAAAAGGAAGTAGAACCATCATATGAAACAAGGATAAAAAGGAAGTAGAACCATCATATGAAACAAGGATAGATTCATAACACAACAAAATAAAAACTCACCTTCCACCTCTCCATCTCCTACATTGCCCACATTTATCTCATACAAAGATATTTCTGGGGTTTCATTTGAGATCCTCCACCTTACCTCACCTGCATTACAGTGCACCCGATATATAAATAATATAATATGCATCTAATTTAAACAAGTACGCATGGAACCATACTACCTCACCAACCTCATCATTCTTCTTAGCCTTTGCCTTCACCAAGTGTGCCTATGGAATTTTCACTAGCACTAGTATTTGCCTTCATTTCTCCACGTACTGAATTCAACAAAAACCAAACCAAAAAGTATAAAATAAAGACTAAAAAATCTTATGAAACGTATTAAATAGTCACTGAAAGATTTTATGAGAAATCTTAAATATTAATTAAAGACTAAAAATCTTATGAAAAGTATGAAATAGGGACTAAATGATTTTATGAGAAATCTCAAATATTAAATAAAGACTAAAAATCTTATGAAAAGTATTAAAGGGAGACTGAAATATTTTATGAGAAATCTTAAACAAATATTGAAATATATTGACAAAAATCATAAATTTATGAGTAATCTTATGCAATGACCAAAAATCATAATCCCTAAATAAGTAAAAAGGAAGAAGAACCATCATATGAAACAATGATAGATTCGTAACACAACTAAATAAAAACTCACCTTCTACCTCTGTATCTCCTACATTGCCCACATTTATCTCATACAAATATATTTCAGTGGTTTCATTCGAGATCATCCACCTTACCTCCCCTGCATTACAGTGCACTCGATATATAAATAATATAAGATGCATCTCATTTAAACAAATACGCATAGAACTATATATACCTCAACGACCTCATCGTCCTCCTTAGCCTCTACCTTCACCGAGTGTGCCTATGGAATTTGCACTAGCCCTAGTATTTGCCTTCATTTCCCCACCCACTGAATTCAACAAAAACCAAACCAAAAAATGTTAAATAAAAACTAAAAACTATTATGAAAAGTATTAAATAGACACCAAAATATTTTATTAGAAATCTTAAACAAAGACCAAAACTCATAATCCCGAAATAAATAAAAAGGAAGGAGAACCATCATATGAAACAAGGATAGATTCATAACACAACCAAATAAAAACTCACCTTCCACTTCTGCATCTCCTACATTGCCCACATTTATCTTATACAAATATATTTCAGTGGTTCCATTCGAGATCACCCACCTTACCTTGGCTGCATTACGTGCACTCAATATATAAATAATATAAGATGCATCTAATTTAAACAAGTAAGAATGGAACCATGCATACCTCATCGTCCTCCTTAGCTTCTACCTTCACCAAGTGTGCCTATGGAATTTGCGCTAGCCCTAGTATTTGCCTTCATTTCCCCACATACTGAATTCAACAAAAACCAAACCAAAAAATATTAAATAAAAACTAAAAAATCTTATGGAAATTATTAAATAGAGACTGAAAGATTTTATGAGAAATCTTAAACACATACTATCTAGCTAAACTCTAATCAATTTTAGTTGGTYTGTGTTACTAGGATTTTCTTAGGCTATTGCTCAAGTATATCGATGTTAATGCTCGGGTAAATGTTTAAAACAGGGAGGCTTGCACAAGTGGCYKCCAGAGGTGGTCAMCCCTCAGCCCTGTCATGGGTACAGTATTGAAAATASGCTTGGGAACTCCACCTCAAACCAGAATTATTGAAGAGGATGAAAGAGMTTGCACCCTCGCGATGGATTTTTCCTTTAGGGACTTGATAGGGAAAATCATAGAGATATACCAAGGAAATCTAATGGTTGTGTCTAAGGAAAGTAACGCATATGTTTCACACCTTAGGAGGATATTTGAGCGTTATAGGAAATACGATATTTCTCTGAATCCCAAGAAATCAATCTTCGGTATTAACAACGCGAAGTTGTTAGGACATGTGGTTTCAGAAAAAGGTATTTCAATCAATCCTAAAAAAATCGAATACATTAAGAATATCCGTCCCCAAACTAACAAGAAATCCTTGCAATCATTCATTGGTAAGATCAACTTCATAAAAAGATTTATCCCAAATTTTGTCAAAAAGGTCAAACCAACGAATGCCTTACTAAGGAAAGATGTTGCATTCAAATGGGATGACAACAAAATAGAGTCCTTTCAATATATTAAGGAGGCAATTGCTACGTTCTTTGGTAAGATCAACTTCATAAAAAGATTTATCCCAAACTTTGTCAAAAAGGTCAAACGAATGAATGCCTTACTAAGGAAAGACGTTGCATTCAAATGGGATGACAACAACATAGAGTCCTTTGAAGATATTAAGGAGGCAATTGCTATAGCACCTGTCTTGATTAGTCCTGACTATTCCCATCACTTCATAATATTTTCATTCGCTTCTCAAGATACTATAGTTGGAGTGCTCATACAAAAGAACAGAAATGATTATGAGCAACCCATTGCCTTCATGAGTAAAACCCTTAAGGATGTCGAGGTTTCCTTATAAATAAGGTGAGCGCTCCAACTTATTTTCATCACTACTTCACTCCTCACACTTGTGTGGCAGAACTCTCAGAAAGTTTTTCCGTCGCCCTACCTTCTTTGGCTTCTTGGATCTACTCAGCACTTCCTGAGGAACGATTATTGTGTGGATGCTTGCATTTCTTGGATGATATGTTGTTGTAACTAAGGTTTTCATGCATAGCCACTTGAATGAGTAAGTAATTTGTTTTAATTAATGTGTTTTCTCATGATATAATGTGATAATTGTTATCTTGTTAAGTAAACTCTAGGAAAAAGACACAAGAGTTTCTCTCCTTCTACACTTGTGTTTGTGGAAGTTTTGTATAAAGGCATTAAGAGACCTAGTCTCTCTTGTTAGGGTTCAAAAACCCAAGGCCCAAGAAATATTGCACATTAGGGTTTTGATCCTAGTCCATCTTGATCCTTGAACTATGTAATATAGAAGACGGAAAACGAAATCTAGGGCCCAAGAGAGGTTGCACCCTAGAAGTCGTTTTCTTGGAAGTTTCTGTTTTGAGCCGAGAGACGTTCCACCTTAGGGATAAACTTCATATTTCTTTATAATCTAATTCATTCTTCAAGTGTTGCATGCTTGAATCCATAAGCCCTAGAAAGTCAACGACACTAGTCTAAAGTTATCTTTGTGTTGAATATACTCTTAGAATTAGCATACTCTCTCTTCAAGTGATTTGACTGAGTTCACTAACTCTACCTTTGGAAAACAAATCATATTTATTGTTGTTGTTATAAATGTTTGTTATAGCCACTGGGGTTTGATTTTATTGTTGCATACTTACTTTAAATAGTGGCTAAAGATACTCAGAATCATAGTCAAGCAATTGGATGTTGTTGCACATGTTGAAGGCTTAATTCTTATGCTCAATTGTTATATTTCTAAGTACTTTTTCCTATTGATGCTATACATTGTTTTATTGCAGTAATTTTGCAACAACAATAGGTTCATTTGATTATCTAGTGTCTAAGAGGTCATAAATGCACTGTACAACTTGGTAATTGTCTATATTATGCTTCAGATTGTTCATTTTCTCGTATAGGTGAATCAATTACCTCGTTTTCCTCTACCTCTCCTAAACCTAGACCTAACATTTAAGTGACTAATATAGGGGGTTGTAGGCTTGACTAATATTGCTACTTGATCCCTTGAGGTCACTAGGGAATCATCCTTTGTGTTGAACCTCTTCCATCATTAAAATGAGGGAAGTCTCTACTTAAGTGCGAGTGGTAGAAACTTCTATTTGTTACACAGATATGCATCTTGTGCAGGCTTTGCACAAGTACAAATCCTATGATAATACGAGGAATGGAAGAGGTAGTTGATCGCTATAGTTTGCAAATGACGACCAAATGATGTTGGTTGATGTATATAGGATAAGGTTTAAAGGGAGTTTAGCAGTAATGTTGAAGTCAAACCCTCTCCAAATGATGCAGGAGCATCCACACCTCGTCAAGCGAGCCAGCGCGTGGGTAAAGAAAAGACAGCTGGATGACGCCAACACCAAAATTTTGAATCACCTTGATATCTGTTGCGCTGCCATTTGAATGAAAGCATTCATAATAGAGCGCACTTGTACATTCTAAACGGACCTAGAGCAGATAAGCTCTCGTCCTTAGATAGCAGAGGCACTTATTAGATTTAGTGCAGGTAGATAAGATTTAGTGCAGGAAGATAGGATAATTAAGTCTAGATTAGACAACTTTTGCTTTCGAGAGGGAAAACAGAGTATAGACACCCTCCCTGGGATAATTGTAAAAGGGGGCATACCGATTTTATTCATCATTAGCAGCTAGGAGCAAAGGAGAGCAAGAGAGAGAACTAGTGAAGAATCCCCATGTACAGATATTGAATAAATAGAAAAGCTTTGATTCAATTCCATGGCTGCGATTATTCTATGTGTGTTGCTGATATTATGCTGCTGCTTACTTGCTTCTTGTTATGCTTTCATTGTATATGTTGCATACGTAATTTCATGGCAGATTAGAAATCTGGGAGAAAGGCGAGAATGAGTTTCAATTGTTTCTCTGTTCGAGCAAGAGATTCCTGCATAGAGTGCAGTTGAAATCCTCCGCATAGCATGCGTTGAGGAGGCTCTACAGTTAAACTCTTATTCTCATCATCCAGAGTTGTGTTGGTTTATCCGAATCGTGCAGGTGAAGTGCCGGTTTGATTGAGGACTCAGAGGCAAGCCTGGGAAGAGGAGAACATGAGGCCTTGATTTAATCCCATGGATGTGTTTATTCTCGGTGTGTTGTTAGCATTATGCCTTTGCATATTTGCTTCTTGTTACGTATTTCTTTCATATGCTGTGTATGTGATTTTATGGAAGAATTGAAATCTAAATGTCTGAGGAGTGAAAACCCGGAGTTGTTGCGACCGTGGGTGCACCGGACTTGGGAAAACTTCAACACTGTCGAGAGTGATTGAAAGTTGAGTACAGAGAGTGTGCTCGAGAGAGACCTCTGAAGGACTCAGAGTTGGAGAAGCTCAGGAGGGATAGTTCCTCTGCTTCGTTGTGGGAACAGACCCCAGTGAAGTTCACACAGGGTGAAGGTAGTGGAACAAAATATTTATCAAGAGGAAGAGAATCGACGACTTGAAATCATCATGGAGAATTCTCGAAGTCCCGACGATTGTTAATTCGTGGATAAGTCGCGCAAGGTTTAATCCTTGGGCGTAGGGGGTAAAGAAAATATCCATCGGGCTCGGCATTCGGCTATTGACGAGTAGAAGACAGACTCATTGAAATCGCGAGCTGCGATTTCCCGAGCTATTCGGAGCCGTCGATTAAAAACGGGGACAGGAGGCAGGAGATCCGCGGGGTCGGAGAATCGGGGACCGGTGTTCGGAGTTTCAACTCAAGGAGCGTTGTACCGTGGATCCGCGAGCTGCGAATTCCCGAGGTGACGGGACAGTGCGGACCACGAGGTATAGTGAAATATAGGTGGCGTCGCATCGGGGAATCGGTACCTCGGCACTCGGGGTTCGGGAAGTCAAGTGGTTGACATCGCCAAGGACGATATCCCGAGGGTTGACTGTGGACCATCGAAATTCGGGGCTCGGTGTTTGAATGACAAGAGGCAGTGTTGCGGACCCGCGATATCACAAGACCCGACCTCCCGATTTGGCGAAAAGAGGATTGTCGGTGGTGTTACTGTGGGTAAGGAACGTCCGAGAAGGTAGGAGAGCATTTTCCCTTCGGACTTGAGTGGAAGAGAAGGTCCCGGTGAGGAGCGACCATCCGCAGAGGGGCGGGTTGCACCACCAAACCCTTAACATACTAGAGTGGGACACACTCTTTCCCGACCTTCTATGGAGACCATTTTTTTTTTCTCGTTATATTGCCTGACCAGGGTAAGTCCCTCTCAAACATGCGTTCTATTAGCCCAAACCTAGGGGTAACTAAGGATATCATGTCTTGAGGCCCACATGTTGGAGACATCAATTGTCGAGAGTTAGATGTACAAAGCATAGCCTTGGAGGGGCCCTTCTTTTCATTGATGCATCCTACACATCACCAGCAGGAGCATCCACCACACCGTCATGGTTCCGACAAGGAAGTGGGTCTTGCTCCATGAGGTAATGAGACGAGGTAGCATGGTACGTATCACTCTGATATTTAAAGCATTTGAACGTGTTGCAAATGATATTTCTTTATTTCAAAACATTTGCTTGGAATTTATGCTATTTTCCTTATTTGAACCCGAGGGGGGTTTTGTTGGATACTAGTAACTTGCTTGCCCTCGAGATTAGGTTGCTACTGGGTGGTCCTTTAAAAGTCATCATTTGTTCCCTACCATACTTGTCACTTTCCATAATTTTTCCCTCTGTCTCCCCAGCCTTTTGGGATCTTCAAATGTATTGACCCAAGAAGAGATTGTACCTTACCTCGTGGGAAGAAGGGGTTTAAGGCCTAGAGGGTAAAAGTAGCTGGAAAAAAGATAAAATCCAATCATAAAACCTTTGAGATGCTTCGCCCAAGAATCCCCGACAAAGCAATGAAACGCTTCTCTCTAAGCATAGGGGACCCACAAAATGAATGATAATGAATACTCAAGGTGTTAGTTGGGGGTAGGAGGTCTCATCACGAGTGTGCCTATCATGATCATAGGTATTTAGCGATATGACACTACCATCATCTGATCTCCAAGCTAGGGTAGTGGTTCTCAGTTGCATAACTAAGGGAAAGGGGGTCTCATCACGAGCCATCCTTCAAATTTCCACGAGGTATTTGTGAATGACACTGTCGTATATGGACACCAAGCCAGGACAATGGCCTCYAACTAATTCTTTGAAACATGAAAGAAACATGAAAGAAAAAGCTAAGAAGAAGAATGGAAAACAAATGGGCTTGGAAAATTGCATTGTGAACAAAGGGCAGCTCACCCTCCACAAATGGAGTCTTGGAGTAATGTTGAAGTCAAACCCTCTCCAAACCCTTGACATACTAGAGTGGGACACACTCTTTCCCGACCTTCTATAAAGACCAATTTTTTTTGCTCGTTATATTGCAGGACTAGGGTAAGTCCCTCTCAAACATGCATTTTGTTACCCCCAACCTAGGGGTTACTAAGTAGATCATGTCTCAAGGCCCACAGGTTGTAAACATGGAGTGCCGAGAGCCAGAGATGGACATAGCATATCCCTAGAGGGGCCCTTCTTTTCATTGATGTTTCATACACATCACCAGCATCAGCATCCACCATGCCCACCTGATTCCCACAAGCCAGTGGGTCTTTCTCCATGAGGTAATGAGTCCGAGTATCATGGTACGTATCACTCTGATATTTAAAGCATGTGAACATGTTGCAAAGGATATTTCTTTACTTTAGAACATTTGCTTGGAATTTATGCTCTTTGCCTTATTTGAACCTAAGGGGGGCGTCATTGTATCCTAGTAAGTTGGCTTCCCTCGGGAGTAGGTTGCTATTGGGTGGTTCCTTGAAAATTCATCGTCTGTTCCCTACCATACTTGTCACTTTCCATACTTTTTCCCTCCATCTCCCCAGCCTTTTGGGATCTTCGGGTGTATTGACCAAAGAAGGTATTGTACCTTACCTTGTGGGAAGAAGGGGTTGAAGGCCCAGAGGGTAAAAGTAGCTGACAAAAGATAAGATCCAATCATAAAACCTTTGAGATGCTTCACCCAGGGATCCCCGAGAAAGCAATGAAACGCTTCTATGTAAGAATAGGGAACCCACAAAATAAATGATAATGAATACTCAAGGTGTTAGTTAAGGGATAGAAGGTCTTATCACGAGCCGACTTATCATGATCATAGCTATTTAGCGGTATGACATACCATCATCTGGTCACCAAGTCAGGGCGGTRGCTCTCATTTGCATAACTAAGGGAAAGGGGGTCTCATCACGAGCCATCCTTCTCATTTCCACGAGGTATTTGTGAATGACATTATCGCATCTAGAAACCAAGCCAGGACAGTGGCCTCCAACCAATTCCTTGAAACATGAAAGAAACATGAAATAAAAAGCTAAGAAGAAGAATGGCAAAAAAATGGGCTTGGAAAAATTGCATTGCGGAAAAAACGCACCTCACCCTCCACAAAGACGCCCATAGGTAAGACAATACAAACCCTTGTATGTCATGAACACCATACCCAAGAAGGAATTGTACCTTACCTCGTGGGAAGAAGGGGTTGAAGGCCCAGAGGGTAAAAGTAGCTGGCAAAAGATAAAAGCCAATGATAAAAACTTTGAGATGCTTCGCTTAGGGATCCACGAGAAAGCAATGAAACGCTTCTATGTAAGAATACGGGACCCACAAAATGAATGATAATGAATACTCAAGGTGTTAGTTGGGGGATAGGAGGTCTCATCACGAGCCGACTTATCATGATCATAGGTATTTAGCGGTATGACATACCATCATCTTGTCACCAAGTCAAGGCAGTGGCTCTCATTTGCATAACTAAGGGAACGAGGGTCTCATCGCAAGCCATCCTTCTCATTTCCACTAGGCATTTGTGAATGACACTATCCTATCTAGACACCAAGCCAGGACAATGGCCTCCAACTAATTCCTTGAAACATTAAAGAAACATGAAAGAAAAAGCTAAGAAGAAGAATCGAAAACAAATGGGCTAGGAAAAATTGCATTGCAGACAAAAGGAAACTCACCCTCCACAAAGGCGCCCATAGGTAAGACAATACAAACCCTTGTATGTAATGAATCCCATGCCCAAAAGTTTACTCTACACAATCTCACATACACATATGACTAGGATAGGCTCCACCTAGGAAACACCCTAGACCTCGGAGTTATTAACCCAATAGGGCATCTTCAGACCCCTTCCCAAACCTAAATTTGGCAAGTTGTATAACGTCCTTGAGCATTTGTTTGGTTTAGGGGGGTTTGATGCACATGTTCGAGTGATTTAATTTTTAGATGTCACTCATGGACCCCTGTAGGGCGTACTTGTTTATCTTTGCAGGACCTTGCCTAGTGGACATGTATTCATGAGGAGATGACCAGTTTGAACCTTCATGAGGGTTTGAATCCCATGGATGGACGTTGAAACCCCAAGCCTGGGGAAAGACAGTTACGACTAGATTGCACAGTGAAGGAAGAGGACGTTGCCTTTGGACACACCCTGGCAAGCCTAAACGATGGGGGCCACTCTTCCCTACCTAGACGTTGGCTTTGGAGAACTTGGATGTCACCCAAGTAGCCCATGAGGGCTTGAAGCCCATGGCTGGATGATGAATCCCCAAGCCTGGGGCAAGACAGTTACGACCAGTTTGCACAGTGAAGGAACATGACATTACCTTTGGAGGCACCCTAGCAAACCTAGACGATGGAGGCCACCAATCCCCACCTGGACGTTGGCTTTGGAGACCTTGGATGTCACCCTAGTAGCCCATGACGTCACCCAGGGCTAGGGTTTCACATTGAGAGATTTTGTGCTAAAATTTTGGCACATGTGGCATGGAGGAGGGCCTCTGGAGACCCTACGTTTTGTTAGATGACCTCAACATCTCATAGAGGAGGCCTAATGTCACCCTTTTGAGGGTTATTTTGTAAAGAAGTGATTTATTTTAATTTTAATGAGAAAATTGACATGTAGGCTCAAAAATGACATGTATTCATGACCAGTATTCGTGAGGGGATGACCAATTCGAACCGTCAGGAGGAGTTAAAGCCCATGAATGGATGTTGAAACCCCAAGCCTGGGGCAAGATAGTGACGACCAGTTTGAATATTGAAGGAAGAGGACGCTGCCTTTGGAGGAACCCTGGCAAGCCTAGACCTTGGGGGACACCCTTCCCCACCTGGACGTTCGCTTTAGATACCTTGGACGTCACCGTAGTATACCCATGACGTCACCCAGGGCTAGGGTTTGACATTGAGATATGTTGGTATGCAATTTTGGCACATGTGGCATTGACGAGGGCCTTTGCAAGCCCAAGGTTTTGCTAGATGACCTCAACATCTCATGGAGGAGGCCTAACATCAGAATTTGAGGGTTATTTTGTAAAGAATTGATTTATTTTAATTTTAATGAGCAAATTGACATGTAGGCTCAAAAATGTGAAAATATACAACTATTGGGTAATTAAGCCAAGATTTTCCATATAAATATGGTTGGCTAAATTCATGTTTACATCATAACCCACATTTCACAAGAGGGGGACTGAAATTGGTGCCCTTTTTGGGGTACTTCGCTGAAATTTTGAGGCACACTTGCTTGGAGACTTGTTTGGATGCAATTTGGATCATTTCTTGGTGGAATTTTGGTAAATCTAGGGTTTTTATTGCTTGATTATTCTTGGTGAAGTAAATCTGCATGATAAATGTTTATGGTATGTTTACTTGTTCATATTTAAGATTATGAAATTGCTTGCTTGAAAACCCTAGGAGTAAGAGACATAAGGTGTTTCTTTCTTTCTCTTCATTTTGCTAGTTTTGCCTATGAAAATATTGTCTAGACAATTTCTAGAGCCTTAAAGTGCTAATACTCTAGAATCTTTGTCTTGTTCTTATTGTGTTAAATATATTTCAAGAGTCTAAGGATAGGAGAAATCGCTAGGTCCTAGAAGTACCTACATCCTAGTTCAAACTTCTCTTAAGGACTTAGTACTTGAGGACTTAAGGTGCTACTCATCAAGCTTCCACCTATTCATCTCTTAAACAAGTATAATCATTGTAATTTCTCCAAGTTATTGTGCTGATATAATTGACTCCATAAACAGTAAAAGGAACTAGTTCTCACTTCTATCTTGTTGGAAGATTGATCAAACACTCAAACCTTATTCTCTCAAACCTATGCTAACTAAGTCTAACACAAACTTAGCATAGATCTCTAACTTTCTTACTGATGCTATAAATGTTTGCTACAGCCATCTAACTACAACATTTTTTCTGCATACACTATGCTAACTTGTAGCTAACTTACTCAGAACTTGCTTGTGACAATTGTTAAGGAATCTACTTGATATATGCTCAATTTTCACTCTCTTTTCTAGCAATTTTGAGCACTAATTCTTGTGGTTGTTATCGTGCAATCTGTACTTTCCTTTGGCTTTGGGCAAGTACATATTGCGCGATAACACATTCTTTCACCAATGAGGCACTTTATAATAAAGTCAATGATGCTCTTGGCTCCTTCATGCAAGATTTTGAGGTGAAATTTGAAGCTCCTTCATGCAAGATTTTGAGGTGAAATTTGAAACAAAGAACCCAAGGCTAGAGAAGAATCTACATAACATGAGATCATGCCATAGGTTGTAAATATCATGAAGTTGAAAGGCCAAATATGTCACTCTAAAGAAATTATGGGATTGAATGAGACGAGTGAGCAGACCACACCCTCTAGTAGCATGAAGAGCTTATTCCCCCTCTAAATCAAATATTAAGATGAATATGGTCATGACCAGGATTGAAAATTTTATTATGTACCATCCATATCTACAAACTCTACTCAATTAGAACCAAGTTCCATTGATGCATGGAACTCCCAATTACCTTCCTTTACTCGAATTGCCTCTAAATTTAAACAAACACACATGATATAATTATAAAGTAAGAAATGAGTTAAAATTAAAATGGCACAGAACCATAAAATTATTTTAACATATACCTCCTTCATCTTTCCCCGCTATACTTGTGAAATGTGCGGTTGTTAAGCCTTGTCTTAATTTCCCCACCAATTGAATCCAAAAATAAAAACTATTCACAAAGATGGGAAAAATAGGTAAAAAGTAAAATAGAAAAAACAAAATATTAGAGTACAAATTAGCATGGCCATGCTCACAAACAGGAAAAATATATATATATATATATAGCACCAATAGAAAAACAACAATGACAAAAGATACAAACAACAATAGCAAAAAACAACAGATAGAAGAAAAAAAAAACAAATAAAGACAAATAACAAACACAAACTCTGCAACCCCAAAAAGCGTTCATGGCAACCAAGGACATCCTGCACACCAAAATATAGAAATATCTTATGAGAATTTCTTAAAGAATCCTATGAGAATTTCTTGAAGATACACTAAAAATCTTTTGATTTGTCTTATGCACAAATACATCTTATGCAAAGAACAAATATCATAAATCCTACATAGATAAGGAGGGAGGAAAATCATTGTAATTGAAATGAGAATAATTTCATAAAATAACACATGGATTTTGTGCCAAAAGAAAACTCACCTCTATCTTCTCTACACTCACTGCAATAGTCACCCTCTACATCCACCTTTACCCATGCACTTTGCTACAATGGCCCACATCTCTCTAATACAAGGAGGATATTTTAGCATTCTTGTCAGTGCTACTCCATTTTCATTCACCTACATTGCATTGCATTCAATAAATAAACAAATGACAAATATGATAATATACCTCAAATATGCATGGAACCATAAATGTCTTCCTTTCTCATACAACGATATTTTAGCATTGTTTTTTGTGCTCCTCCATTTTCATTCACCTACATTGCATTCATTCAATAAATAAACAAATGACAACTATGATAATCATAAATCATAAACTTATGAGTAATCTTATGTAATGACCAAAAATCATAATCCCTAAATACGTAAAAAGGAAGTAGAACCATCATATGAAACAAGGATAGATTCATAACACAACCAAATAAAAACTCACCTTCCACCTCTCCATCTCCTACATTGCCCACATTTATCTCATACAAAGATATTTCTGGGGTTTCATTCGAGATCCTCCACCTTACCTCACCTGCATTACAATGCACTCGATATATAAATAATATAATATGCATCTAATTTAAACAAGTAGGCATGGAAGCATACTACCTCACAGACCTCATCGTCCTCCTTAGCCTTTGCCTTCACCAAGTGTGCCTATGGAATTTTCACTAGCCCTAGTATTTGCCTTCATTTCTCCACGTACTGAATTTAACAAAACCCAACCAAAAAGTATTAAATAAAGACTAAAAAGTCTTATTAAATAGAAATTGAAAGATTTTATGAGAAATCTTAAATATTAATTAAAGACTAAAAATCTTATGAAAAGTATGAAATAGAGAGTGAAATATTTTATGATAAATCTTAAATATTAAATAAAGACTAAAAAATCTTATTAAATAGAGACTGGAAGATTTTATGAGAAATATTAAACAATATTGAAATATATTGCAAGAAATCATAAACTTATGAGTAATGATATGCAATGACCAAAAATCATAATCCCTAAATAAGTAAAAAGGAAGGAGAACCATCATATGAAACAAGGATAGATTCATAACACAACCAAATAAAAACTCACCTACCACCTCTACATCTCCTACATGGCCCAAATTTATCTCATACAAAGACATTTCAGTGGTTTCATTAGAGATCCTCTACCTAGCCTCACTTGCATTACAGTGCACTCAATATATAAATAATATAAGATGCATCTAATTTAAACAAGTAGGCATGGAACCATACATACCTTTTCGACCTCATAGTCCTCCTTAGCCTTTGCCTTCACTAAGTGTCACTATGGAATTTGCACTAGCCCTAGTATTTGCCTTCATTTCCCCAGCCACTGAATTCAACAAAAATCAAACCAAAAAAAATTAAATAAAGACTAAAAATTCAATCTTATGAAAAGTATTAAATAGAGACTGAAATATTTTATAAGAAATCTTAAATATTAAATAAAGACTAAACAATATTATGAAAAGTATTAAGTAGAGACTAAATGATTGATTAATCTCAAATATTAAATAAAGACTAAAAATCTTATGAAAAGTATTAAAGAGAGAATGAAATATTTTATGAGAAATCTTAAACAAATATTGAAATATATTGAGAGAAATCATAAATTTATGAGTAATCTTATGCAATGACCAAAAATCATAATCCCTAAATAAGTAAAAAGGAAGGAGAACCATCATATGAAACAATGATAGATTCTTAACACAACCAAATAAAAACTCACCTTCTACCTCTATATCTCCTACATTGCCCACATTTATCTCATACAAATATATTTCAGTCATTTCATTCGAGATCATCCACCTTACCTCACCTGCATTACAGTGCACTCGATATATAAATAATATGAGATGCATCTAATTTAAACAAAACGCATAGAACCATACATACCTCAGCGACCTCATAGTCCTCCTTAGCCTCTACCTTCACCAAGTGTGCCTATGGAATTTGCACTAGCCATAGTATTTGCCTTCATTTCCCCACCCACTGAATTCAACAAAAACCAAACCAAAAAATATTAAATAAAAACTAAAAACTCTTATGAAAAGTATTAAATAGACACCAAAATATTTTATCAGAAATCTTAAACAAAGACCAAAACCCATAATCCCGAAATAAATAAAAAGGAAGGAGAACCATCATATGAAACAAGGATAGATTCTTAACACAACCAAATAAAAACTCACCTTCCACTTCTGCATCTCCTACATTGCCCACATGTATCTTATACTAAGATATTTCAGTGGTTCCATTCGAGATCACCCACCTTACCTCAGCTGCATTACGTGCACTCGATATCTAAATAATATAAGACGCATCTAATTTAAACAAGTAAGAATGTAACCATGCATACCTCATCGTCCTCCTTAGTTGCTACCTTCACCAAGTGTGCTTATGGAATTTGCGCTAGCCCTAGTATTTGCCTTCATTTCCCCACATACTGAATTCAACATAAACCAAACCAGAAAATATTTAATAAAAACTAAAAAATCTTATGAAAATTATTAAATAGAGACTGAAAGATTTTATGAGAAATCTTAAACACAGACCAAAAATCTTAATCTTATGTAGAAGTGGATTTTATGTAAAAATCTTTATTTATCATTCTAGACCATTTTTATGTAAAAATCATAATTTATCTTAAATATGTTACATGGAACTCCCAAAAACATCATCTCACATGTTTTTTTTTCACAAGTTTTCTAAAATTGATTCGTAAATATTACACAACTAATTGCTCGAATGTATCGATGCTTATCTCAGGAATAACAAGACATTGAGAACAGTATAAAGAAGGGAGGCTTGCACAAGTGGCCACCAGAAGCTGTCACACCTGTCATAGGTACATAATGGCAAATAAATGTAGTCACTTGACCTCAATCCAACATGAAAAACCTCAATCCAACATGAACAAGAAAGGGGAAGGACCATGCACCTTCATGATATGAGGGTTATCTTAACCCCAAGAGAAGGATTAGAAACATGTTGTCCCCTCCGCCGATATTAAGGACTAGAAGGATAAGGTGTTGAGAATGGACATAAAGCAATGGCTTCACTCTTATCATGCATTTGTTGCTTCTATTGCTTTCTTTTATCTTACTATAAGTCACATTATCGTGTGAAATAGTAGGATGGGAGAATCATAGCAAGTGCATGTGGATAAGGTGTTGAAAATAAGCAATGTCTTCACTCTTATCATGCATTTGTCGCTTCTATTGCTTGCTTTTATCTTCGTACTGTCTAGATAAACTCTAATCAATTTTAGTTGGTCTGTGTTACTAGGATTTTCTTAGGCTATTGCTCAAGTATATCGATTTTAATGCTCGGGTAAATGTTTAAAACAGGGAGGCTTGCACAAGTGGCCGCCAGAGGTGGTCACCCTTCAGCCCTGTCATGGATACAGTGTTGAAAATAGGCTTGGGAACTCCACCTCAAACCAGAATTATTGAAGAGGATGAAAGAGCTTGCACCCTCGCGATGGATTTTTCCTTTAGGGACTTGATAGGGAAAATCATAGAGATATACCAAGGAAATCTAATGGTTGTGTCTAAGGAAAGTAACACATATGTTTCACACCTTAGGAGGATATTTGAGCGTTATAGGAAATACGATATTTCTTTGAATCCCAAGAAATCAATCTTCGGTATTAACAAGGCGAAGTTGTTAGGACATGTGGTTTCAGAAGAAGGTATTTCAATCAATCCTAAAAAAATCGAATACATTAAGACTATCCGTCCCCAAACTAACAAGAAATCCTTGCAATCATTCGTTGGTAAGATGAACTTCATAAAAAGATTTATCCCAAATTTTGTCAAAAAGGTCAAACCAATGAATGCATTACTAAGGAAAGATGTTGCATTCAAATGGGATGACGACAAAATAGAGTCCTTTCAATATATTAAGGAGGCAATTGCTACGTTCTTTGGTAAGATCAACTTCATAAAAAGATTTATCCCAAACTTTGTCAAAAAGGTCAAACGAATGAATGCCTTACTAAGGAAAGACGTTGCATTCAAATGGGATGACAACAACATAGAGTCCTTTGAAGATATTAAGGAGGCAATTGCTATAGCACATGTATTGATTAGTCCTGACTATTCCCATCACTTCATAATATTTTCATTCGCTTCTCAAGATACTACAGTTGGAGTGCTCATACAAAAGAACATAGATGATTACAAGCAACCCATTGCCTTCATGAGTAAAACCCTTAAGGATGTCGAGGTTTCCTTATAGATAAGGCAAGCGCTCCAACTTATTTTCATCACTACTTCACTCCTCACACTCGTGTGGCAGATCTCTTGGAAAGTTTTTCCGTCGCCCTACCTTCTTTCGCTTCTTGGATCTACTCTGCACT
>JASDQU010212823.1:0-10978 GCA_032191745.1 Picea mariana
TCTCGTCGCCCAAAAGTATGAATCTAACCATGTGATTACATGTGTTGAAGTCGAACATGGTAGAAACCACTTGATTACCAGTCATTGATGAAACTGTTAACAAGTGCGAGGGAAATCACCATTAATGTCAATGACTCCCAAGGTACGCTAGTACAATCCATCGAATGTGAATGAATGAGTTGAAGTTGAACATCTAATGGAATCTTTCGATCAGGGGTCAATGATGTAAACCCATTGTCAAAAGCAAGGAAACCTGCCATTGAGGCATGCAAGTTCCAAGGTACCAAAGAATTTCTAAGTCTTGTTTCCAGATAATGAGATGAAGTCAACAGAACCAAACTCGTCACAGGAGGGCCTTGATGTATCCCCCATCAATGAAATGAAATGAGTAACAGATTTTGAAGGTGAAACGGAGTATGATATAAGTTGGACTAGACACAAGGAAGGCTGACACAGAGAGAATGGACAATAGCAGATGGTCGACTCAATAGAGGTTTCTAATTAACTTCTCTTGAACATATGAATGACACGACCAATGATTTGGCAACATTGACTCAGAGACGACACAAGGTATGACCTTGTAGCAAATCAAATGAGAGACAAATGGATTTCCCAAACCAGCTTCAAATAATGAATAGGGGGTGTCATGTTCAAGAGCGACACTTACTGCCAATCAATATGAAGATGAGAACATATCCCTTTCCCAAATTCCCCCCCACCATTTCTAGTGAGTACCTCTTTATTTTTACACAAGCTTGAGGAGGATAACATATGCTTGTTGATATAAGCTTATCCTTCAGATAAGTCCTTCGGAGTATGTTTAATGAACCCTAGGAAGGAGTGGTTCGGTCCCATTACAGGTCTATCGATGTTTGTTTAATGAGTCCAAACATAGAAAACTCAAAAGTTTTTCATGATTATAGAGTCTGGAAAAACACTTAAAAGAGAACTCTCTCAGTTCCTTTTTCATAAAATAGTCTGATGAGACCGAAAAAGAGATAAATTATCGCCCACCAGACGCTTTCTTCAAATACTTTATCGAGCGTGAAAATAGCAAGGTCGCTCGGCTATCTTTTCATGTTTAGAGAGTCTAAAAAGAGCTTAAAGAGGACTCCAGGGGGGTTCCTTTTTCACATAACCTTGTTAAGCCCAAAAAAGTGATAAAAGTGTGCTCAATCACATTCTCATGTATTTTCGAGTGTGAGAACGGACAAAGACCAAGCTCGAGGTTTTATACAAAAACCATAAAAAACAATCAAAACATGCGATAAAGAAGAAAAAATATGTCTACATCCCTGTATATGAACATCGAAGTCATTACGCCTGCAAAAGTTTCACTCAAAAGGGCATTAGGGATTAGGTTTTAATAAATAAATAATTATAAAAATTCAATAACATGGTAAAAGTAAATATAAAGAAGTAAAAAGTCTTTTTACCATATCATTTTAACTTTACCACTATTTGAGCCCCAAAACCCCTCTTTTACCCTTAAAATTCAACGTCAGATTGCGGGAGTTACGAGCATCCATTCGACGAACTGTGAGCGGTAGTGAGGTAGGCTCTTTGTCCTCTACTTTTTCATGGTTTAATTTTTCATTTTCATTGGCAAAAACCACCGTTTTGAGTTTTTTTTGGGGGTTATTATGGCGCTCATCCATTCTTGCAGGTGAGCTACATGGGACCTATGAGAATGGGCCATTCTCATAGGTGAGCCCAAAGGTGTCTGCAAGAACTGTGCACTGTGCCTAAAGGGCACCTGTGAGAACCGCAAAGTGTAAAAGTTTTTTAAAAATTTTCTCAATGAAAAGATACCAAATTGTTAATAGAGTTATTAATCTTCTTCTTGTGCTTCTTATGAAGGTATTTGGCCATCACAATGGTTCTGGAATGGCGTGAAAGGGAGCACGAAGAAGATAATTCCATTGCTGAAAATCATCTGCCTACCATTGCCGCTTTGTGAAACTGTGATCTTCTGAAGTACTTTCGTATCCTGGGCATGAGGGCCCAAGTCAGGTTATTGGAGCACCTTATGCATATGTGGGATCCCGATCAGCAAGTATTCCATGTAGGGGTCCACACATTGTCCTTGGATATCGAGGACATTTACTTCTTGACAGGACTATCATGGCGGGGGTACCATGTGAACCTGACTGGTAGCAGAGGTGGTGAGCTACCCATGAGTGAGTACTGCTGCTTACATTGTGTTCTAGAGGCAGAGAGGAGTAAAGGGAAAGTTTCCATTTGGGGAGTGCGGGATTTGACCCTCTGCACTATTTTATTCACCATTGCTCGTATGGCCAGGAGCTCTGTTCCTCACATGGCTCTTTAGAGCTACTTTCAGTATGCCATAGAGTGTACTGAGCCTCGGGTTTTTAACTGGGCAGATGCAGTGCTTCGTAGCATGAAGAGGCAGTTGACCAAATGCAGGCAAGGTAACCTGAAGCAATTCGAGAATGGGTCTTTTTTGGTGTCCTTCTTTATCGAGAGGGTTTCGTTACTAAGGCTGCAGGTTGAGTGGGATTTACCGGCCCCAACAGATCCAAGAATGTTGAGATGGTGTCAGCTCATGGCTTGGCATGTAGCAGGACCAATTATCAAATATGATGATACCTTCTTCGACTGGTTGCGACCACAGATGTTGATGGTCGACGATTATGCTTAGGCTGGGTTGGATTTCTGAGGAGATCTAGACTTGGTCCTGCCCGAGGGTGCTCAGTGGGGGGAACTTGGTAAGAAGTACACATTTTTTTTCTTTTTAAATGTTTTTGTGAATTTTATCATATGCAAATGTTTTTTATATGTTCATCCAAAGACTAAATACAAAATTCATTTTTGATGACACAGATGTGGGACCTTACCGACCTCCTGGAACTTCTCCTATTTAGCGGCGAGGAGAGGTGGCGCCAGTGCCATGATGGGACGCCGAGGATTATGAAGTGGTGGAACAAAACCTAGAGGGTTTGAAAGCAGATATTCCAAACATGCCTCTTAGAGAGGTTCCACGACGTTATCAGCGTCATACAGTAGGAGTGTCAGAGTCCATTGGTAGACTTCTTCGTAGGGTTTCCCGGGTAGTCATGTGTTACCATGAACGTCATCCATGATGTCACTTTGTAGAAGCTATGAGCTTCAGATTTTGACATTTTGGTCTTCGGACATAACGTTTTTGTAAAAACCCTTTTGATCGTTATATATACATATGGATTCTACTGGTTTATCTTGTGTTGTATGAAAATGGATGTGATTGATTTATAAATAATCCAAATGTTTGTTTAATACATAGTTAGCCAATGCATCAGTTAATGTATTTAGACATCTAGGAATATGTTGATATTCAATATAATCAAAATAACGTTCCAAGAGGCAAATTCGCAAATACACCCGTAACAAAGTAGGACTTTGAATAGTATAGACATTACTTAACTGTAGTACTACAAGCTGTGAATCGAGTCACACAACCAAATGATGGATTCTAAGCGAGATAGAATCAATCAACAATTCGATAACGACGCTATAATCTGCAATATTATTGGTTGCACGATCGAGACACACACCTCGTAAGGAGACAAGTTCATTTGTAGGGGTGTAAATTGCCCATGCAGTGGAAGCAAGGTTCTGAGTACTACGACTAGCGCCATCAGCGAAGCCCATATAGGGTAGTGAAGACTCCGGCATCTGGAAATCAAACACAATGTCACATAAGGGTAGAGACTAGATAATGATGAAAGCAAGCTACAGAAACACACAAGAAGTATGATACAATAAAAATACAAGTACTCATGCACAGGTGATTTTATGCATAGTACTTCTTCAAGTACAACCCATTCTTGGGTTCACTCAAAGGGATACCATCGTAATCTACTAACTCATAAGCCCCTTTTTCCAACACTCATCTAACGATATAAGGACCTCACCACATGGATTCAAATTTTCCAACTCCCAGCATACCTCGATCTTGTTCATAGAGGAGAACGAGATCTCCTTCGGAGAAAATGCAAGGCTTGACATGTTTTTTGTATTGGGCCTTGACACATTTTTTCTGAGCTTCTACGACTAGGGTAGCATCGCATCAAGTTTCATCTAATCACATAAGATACAATAGACGTTCTTCCTCAGTAGAAGTGTTTGGTAGGAGTTCAAAAACTAGTTTTAAAGAGGGTATCTCGCATTCAATCGGGAGAATGGATTCCAAACCATAGACTAACCAGAAAGGTGTAAACCCAGTAGCAGACTTGATGGATGTCCGGTAAGCCCATAATGTCGAAAACAACAT
Organism: Picea mariana; assembly: GCA_032191745.1. NCBI lineage: Eukaryota > Viridiplantae > Streptophyta > Pinopsida > Pinales > Pinaceae > Picea > Picea mariana. Next base: position 4,274 of record JASDQU010212823.1, read on the forward strand.
TGTGTGCCAACTTGTTTTGTGAATCCCTATCATTCGTCGAAGCATAGTTATGAGAACTTTGTTAATTGCTTTGACTTGTCCATTGGCTTGTAAGTAATAGGGCGTTGAGTTTTCACGGCGAAGACCCAACTTTTCAGTAAGTTCGGACATCATGAAGTTTCTAAAGTGGCTATCGTGATCAGTGAAAATATCCTGGGGAACACCAAAACGAGCTATGATGTGATTAAAAATGAATAATGTTGCAATCTTTCCAGTGTTGTCAAATGTCGGCATCGCCTCGGCCCATTTCATAAAGTAATCGACGGCTAAAATAATGTATCCATGCCCCCTGGTCGAGTGAGGGTGACATGTCATGAAATCGATGCCCCATTTCGCAAAGGGAACAACGGATACCACAGGGTTAAGAGGATTGAGATGTGACTGTATCTTGTTATTATAGGTCTGGAAAGCATGGCATTTTTGAATGGTGATGATGCAGTCGTTAAATAAAGAAGGCCAAAAATACCCTACTCATAAGATCTTCTGGGCAGTAGCATACCCAGACATATGAACACCACAGGATCTAGAATGGCAGTCATTCAGAGCTTTCTCGACTTAGTCGAACGTTAGGAAGTGTTGAAAAACAGAGTCAATCCCCCGATGATAAAGAGTATCCCCAAGGATAATATAATGACGGGCTTGGTAGCATATTCGACGTCGGTCAGTACTAGACAAAGTTGGCCGAAAAGTCTGGGTTTGGAGATATATGATGATATCACCATACCAAAGATCATCAATACTAATGAGGAAAAGGGATTCATCGGGTAATGAATCAGCTGCTACATTTTCCATTTCAGAATAGGGAAAGTCGCATATCAACTCAGCAAACACTAAGGACTTCTTGGACTTGGCACGTTCGAATTCCAAGTCAAACTCCTAGAGTATCACAATCCATTTGGAGTATTTTTCCCCTAGCAATTGATGTGTGAGAATGTGTTGCATAGGGTTGCAGTTAGAAATCACTGTAGTCTTGCACGAGAGGATATAGTGCCGAAAGCATTGGACAGCTTGGACGGCTGCCAAGGCCAGTTTTTCGACATGTAAATACTTGATTTCGGTAGGCGTTAGACTTCAAATCAAGTAGTAGATAACATGTTTGTCGTTAGCATCATCCTCTTGGATGAGAACCATACCAATGGTGTAATCTGAGGCAGAAAGGTAGAGGAGATAATCACGAATGTAATCGGGGTGAAAGAGAAGCGGAGCACGCATTAGGGACAATTTCAAAGCTTCGAAAGCATTGTTGGTGATGGTATCCCATACGAACTCAGACCCCTTTTTTAGTAGCCGCATAAATCCATGAGTTATCTCGGCGTAATTTGGGATAAAACGACGAAGAAAGTTTTCTTTCCCCTGCAAACTTTGTAACTGGCGAAGTGTAGAAGGAGGAGGGAGATTAAGGATTGCCTCAACCTTTAAAGGATCCACCCTGATCCCTTGACGCGAAACAATAAAACCTAGAAGTCGGCTAGATTCCACACAGAAAATGCACTTATGAGGATTTAAACATATATGGTAGAACCGACAGCGGACGAAAATGGCTCGGAGGTGGGTTGGATGATCGACTTAGCGCATTGAGTGAGCAGATAAATCGTCCAGATATGGTTGAACGATGTGCTTGATATCATGGAAAGAATAAGACATAGCACGTTGAAAAGTTGCGCCAGCGTTCTTGAGATCGAAAGGGAGTTTCCAATAGGAAAAAGTGCCCCAAGGACAAATAAAAGCAGTCTTATGTTGATCCTTGGGAACAATGTTGATTTGATTATACCTGGAGAAACCATCCATCAGAGAGAAGATTTCACTTCCGGCACAATTGTCGACAATCTGATCGACGAATGGGGTAGGAAAGTTGTCTTTGGGACAATATTTGTTGATATCCCTATAATCAACGCATACACGAATTGTGCCTTGTTTCTTATCGATCAGGACAAGATTGGAAACCCAGTTAGTGAGAGACACCGGGTAAATAAAGCCGGCTTTGAGAAGTTTCTCGACCTCGAGCTTGATAGCAGCCGCTTTACGTGGGTGAACTGGACGAAGGTGTTGCTAGACTGGTTTAGTGTCGGGGTATGTCTTGATCTCATGTATCACAATGTCGGGGTCGATACCCGACATTTCTTTGTAGCTCTAGGTGAAGATGTCATGAAACTCCTTGAAAAGGGATGTGTAGGTGATGATTTCGTCAGAAGAACATGAAGCTCCGATATGGACATTTTCGACAATCCCAGGTTTGACAGATATGTTGAGGGGAATAGTGGGCGAGATATATCTTAAGTTCCCTTCAGAAAACACATCATGTGCGGACTCAGGAATGGTTGAGATGACAACAATGGTCGATGGGGTTGAGATCCGTTGATAGTTCTCAAGGGTATGTTGCTCTAGGAAGAGGATGGAACGATGATGTCCATTGTCCCAAGGGGTGTCCTCCAAGATAGACATGATCATATTGTCTGTGGGAAAAATGACATGGAAGGGATCGGGAGACAACTCACCAAGAGAGGGGGTAGAAGGTGTTGCCGATTGAATGGCCTGATAGGTGGATTCAACCAGACTTAATGGCATTTTGTCACCATAACAAAGATGATCTCTAGGGTCAGGTACTATCCATGGGTCGTGAGATACAAGAATGTCATGAATCAAGGTGGAGATCATGTTGATTGAAGCAACGAACAAGCGTGGAACATCGAGCAGTGGAATGGGGAAAGTACTCATTAACAAAGAGTCTTTTAGAAGGCCTACACCGATGTTCTCATAACCCGGTAGGGTTTTAGCGATGAACGGTACATTGCCATTACGGGTATCGGAATTAAAGAAGGCTAATTGGTCGACGGTGACTACCTTCCCTTGATGTGGGAAATATACCACACGAAAAAGGGTCGACACAACTACGCACATGGAATCGATCCAGCTGTGGCCAAGCAGAAGATTGTAATCAAGGGTAGCGTCAAAGACTTCCACTTTGACTTGGACCATTTTTCCTTCTAACATGATGGGAAATGAAGGAAGGACACCATAAGGCTTAAAACCAGAGCCGTTGAAGGCTTTAAGAGTGTTCTAGGATTCGTTCAAAGAGGGAGAGCCAATGGCTTTCCAGCAAGTAAGAGACATAACACACATCGAGGCACCCTCATCGATAATGGTTCGACAAATGTTTTTGTCAGAGACAATCACTTGGATATGGAACGCGAGTTGAGGGGGTAACCTTAGAATGTGATCTTCCAAGTCAAAAATTATTAAATTCATATTCGTCGAATCGATTCCACCGATAGCTTTCAACAGTGCCTTCCGTTGTGCAGGGAAACTTTGAAGGACTTCGAGGGCTGACATCACAGAAGGTGCTTGGGCCAGATCTTCAACAATGCTGTAGTTCTGGGCAGCACAAGCATGAGGATTGAAAGCCAATTTTCGAACAACGCCCTTTGGGGGAGGTCAAAAAACTATGTCAAGGCTTGGTCTTTCGAGATGAAGAGGACCGTTGGTAGGTGGAGTCGCGAAAGAGGGTTGTACCAATGAAGGGGGTAGGTCATCAACCTTCTCTTTAGAGAGAGAATAATCTTTGGCTCGAGTGGTGAGTGCAATGTCGTTCTGCTTTGAATTGCCAGTACACATCAATACATAGGACGTAGTAGAAGATGAGGGTTGGATATGAATGACCAACTGAGCCTGTTGTTGAGACAGGAAGGGTTGCGACAAAATGGCTGGAGCAGGTGGTTTTGGATCTCCTTGAAGGAAATTAGTGACCTCGGTGCATCATGGACAATCCTTTGTGTAGTGATCATCACCACAGATAAGACAAGGGTATCAAGGTTTGCGCTTATCCCAATCGTCAACAAGTGTAGTTTTGGTTCGCTCTGCTTGAGAAGTATTTTTTTCCTCCTTATTCTTACCCCTTCCCTTTTTGGATTTGTTTTTACCGGCTGGGGTAGATTGAATTGCATTTACCTTAGAAGTCTTGCCGGTGGGAGGGGCAGGAGACAGAGCATTTTGAACATTAGAAGAAGCAGGTTTAGGGTTGGTGCTTGAGGCAGAATGTGGTTGGGCCTGGAAAGTGCCAATCACACCGTCGGCTGCATGTGAAGCAGCTAGAGTAGTTGAAGTGGCGGAAGTGGAAGGACGAGGTAATTCAGGTAGTAAGTCGTAAAGGGTACCCATTTGTGAGTAAATGAGGTCAAGGTATTGAGCATGACTTATGGCTTGCTCTTCCGTGACTACTCCACCCATGGCAATGTCACGACCAATGTCATTCACAAATGATTTTGTGAACCACTCTGCCAGCAACTGATCAGGGAGTTGGAGTTTGATGAGACGTCGTCTCTATCACCACTCATGAATGTGATCAGATATATGAGTGGCTTTGTTTTGTTTGAAAGAAATCAGAATCTCGGTCCTCGTTTCATAACGAATCGGTAACTGGTAGTGTGTGAGAAAAGCCATAGCTAGGGTGTTGAAATCAACGAAGAAACCTCGTGGTAATTCTATATACCACTTCACAGCAGAACCTGTGAGGGTCCATTGAAAAATACGTAAACGAATAGAGTCATCCATCAATGAGTTGGATGAACACCAGAGGTGAAAAGTCATGACGTGATTTTTTGGGTCCTCTCCCACTTTGCCGTCGAATTTAGGGATATCTGATGGTAGCTTGGCTGGTATAGCAGGCCATTGGGGAGAGTGACAAATTGGATCATTTAAAATCCTTGACAAATCAAGAAGATCCAAAGTGGCCAAAAAGGGTAACTGTCGATTCACCTGCGGGTACTAGTGGCTTTGGGGAGGAAGCCACGTCGACAAACCAGTAGGACCATAAGTAGTCTACATATAATGTGAAGACCCAGGTAGATTCGGTGGTGGTTGGAGAGGATAGTAGCTCATGGGATTGTATCCTGGAACAAGGAGGTGAGTTTGAGCATTCGAGCCCCAAATGGGATTGAACGTACCTGGACATGGTTGGCCTATACTAGGGGGTATCACAGATGCAGTCGGAAACTGCTGCCCCCCAGTCGATTAAGGAGGATGTTGTATCAGATGATTCCAATACTAGGCCAAGGACGGAGGTATGTTTTGTCCATAAGGTGGGGTCGGTCCTCCTATCGAAGGTGGTGTTCCAATAGGGGGCAGTGTTCCAATTGGGGGTTGTGTTCCAATTGGGATGTGCGTTCCAATAGGAATTTGCTCGCTGAGAGGGGGTTGAGTCATATCACCTTGGTGAAATTGTCCACCGACGGGAATATTGTAATTTGGTGTGAATGACAGAATAGTGCCACTAGGATTAAGACTGCTAGTGGAGGATGAGAAAGGTCCTCTGAAAGGAAATTGAGGGAGTGTTGGAATAAAACCAGGAAGAGAGTGCCTAGAAGAAGAGGGACCACCAGGAGAGCCAGATGGGGTTTGCGTAGGAGTGGGAATGGAAGCATTCAACGCACGGTATCCAGGTGGTAGTGTTGGGGTGACGCTGGGCGTTCACGGTGTGATGATGGGGGTGAGACTAACCGCGGTAATCCCGGTGTGAACACTCATAGTATCTGTATGATGGGCCATTTATATAGGGATAGTCAAGATGTGGTTAGATCGCGAGGCGTCCGTACCAGGAAAATAATAGGCGATAGTAAATGGTACTATCTCTGGGATAGAGATTTCAGAAATCACAGGTGAGATGATGGTTTCAATGCCTGATCTTGCACCAAAAAGGTCTCGTCGAAAAGCACTCGTAGACCAAAAAGGATCTTGGCCTTCTATGCCTAGAAAGGGTCCAACCGGTGATCCAGAAGACACAACAACTAAGTCTCCGAAAGAATTCAGTCACATAAACTGTCGCTCAAAATTGGGGTGAAGTCGAAATTCCTCTCGAGTATTGGTAATTCGAAAATGTTCTAGAGAGTCAATTCGTTCCACTTGTGGCATGGTAATGTCTTGGACTTCACTCTGCCGAGGAAATCTCTCAGGTGAACTTGTAGGCAAGGGTTGAGAACCTTCCAGATGCTCTAGAGATAAACCCTGCATTCTACATGAATGATGTGGAGGAGCTATTGTAAACGAGTGACAAACTTATGAAGAAAAAAAGTATGGTCAAATTTGGTAAACAAACAACACACACTAGTAAACAAAATCTAGGAAGAAACACCAAGCAAACAAGACCTTCTAATTCCGAAGTCACTAGTTGGTGATGAAATCCAACGTCGCAACAACAAGATGAGAAGGGGCTGGGCTAGGGTGGAAAAGTTACGTTGACGACCTGCTTAATGGACTTACACCTTGGTGCAAGCTCCCACACATAATCGTGGGTATACCCTCCAAGGAGCCTGAGTGAGTTTGGCCAACGTTGATTCCAGGTACCGTGAAGACTTGCCCCTTCACAGTTACCTTGTGTAAGACCCTCGAAAGATAGGCCACTAAGCTTACCACCGACAACAATAAAGCATGGGGGGACAGTCGACAGTCCGATCTACACACAAGGGCAGGGTATCTAGCCCAAAATCAACTCAAAAGGCTTCCACTCATCATTGTGGGTATACCTCCAAGTGACCCCCATAATACGTGCAATCTCTACACCGATATCAACAAAGCAGGGTGAGTAACTCTGTCAATATCAATGCGACCTCGTGTTTGACCCTTGTGTGAGAAGGGCTTCCCAGGACAAGATGTTGTAAATGGAATTTGACACTC
>JASDQU010212823.1:11078-21709 GCA_032191745.1 Picea mariana
ATTTTCAATATTTTCGAAGACGAAAATTCTTTTTAAAGAAAAATGTTGTTCACTTTTCAAAAAGGACCTACACCATGATGGTGAGAGTGAAGAAAACCAAAAACTAATGAACAAGCAATAGACAAAAACCCAAACCAATCTTTCAATGGAAACAAAAATAACAAGCAGACCAAACTACTCTTTTCAATTGCATGAGAAAAATGATCTTTCAATAATGAGAAAATTATAAAGACAAAGAAGCTCAACTTTCAACTGATTGAAGATTCTTAACCAAACAAGCACACTCAGATTCCAAAATCAGAGAGTATATCTTTGCCGAGAAAAGTCAATAAAAATGGACAGGAAGAGCCTTTGATTTCCTAAGACTATTCGTGCACAAAAACAAAGACAAGAAAACATCAACCAATGGTCCAAGAAGCTCTTTTCAGGAACCTATACTGATCTGGGCAGCTGAAAATGCAAAAATCTCAAATCCAACATTTTGAAAAGAGGGTTCGCAAGCTAACAATATTACACAGTGCGAGAATGGGTCATTTTCGTAGGCCAGCTTTGAGCAGAGTGCGAGAACCTCACACTAGACCTAAAAGCAGGGTGCGAACTCAATATATTCTCACAGACCACTGTGGGGTACAGTGTGAGAATGTTTGAAACCAAGCAAATTTTTGGAAAAGAACAAAAATTTTGAAGAGGCCTTTGGACCCAGAGGGTCTATCAGGGTATCCTGAAGACTCAGAGATTGATATGAATGGAGAAAGGTAAGGCAAGAGAAAATGGCCAAGGAAAAACACAAAAAACCACAAAGAAAACGGGTTATCTCCCCAGTTGAGTTGCCAATTTTGTTATCGGACTAATCGGTAGGTGTGGACACTAATAGATCTCCCTAGATCCACCTGGATCTAGAAAAAAACAGGACAGGACATGACTCTTTCCCTAAGTTATGACCATTGAATTAGCTAGTAGGGAAGAACAAGTAACATACCTTTGTATTGCTTCCTAGGGTCTTTGTTGCTCCTGCTTCACTCTAGTGCTCTCGTGAGGTCAAGACCAAGAAAATACAAACCAACCAAAGTGAAGATAGCAAAATATATTCAACTGTTAACTTATGTGTATGATCAAGGAATTACACAATCAAGTGAGAATGACTTTATGGGAAAAGGACATGCCACTGTATCATATTAATCGAAAGTAGAAGATACAACCTGATCGCCTTGATGTCACAAGCTTCCTTTCAGTGGCTCTTGGCTCCAACACACACACTTGCTCGATCCTTGTATGAAGAAGCTCCAATTCCTCTTGATAGACTTGCTAGAGTCTCCAAGCTCCTATTCAAGCTAGGTCCTTCACACAATTCTTTCACCAATTCTCCAATGAATCTTGCTTAACCTTTTCCATGAGAATTCCATCAATATATAAGATAGGATGAGATGGTTAATTGGATAAGAATGATCCCACAATATCAGGGAAACTAGTAAAAGGATAACCATTCTAATGCCAACCCATTCTTCTAGAAGATTCCCTTCTAGAACCATCGAGACTTCATCTTTTTCCAAGCTTGAGAGCAAGTTCGCACCCTAGCTATGTAGCACAGTGTGAGAAGTTCTCACCCTAGCTGAAGGCAGCCTACGAGAATGGGTCATTCTCACACCCTAGGATATTAGCAACCTGTGAACTCTCTTCAAAAATATGTTTTCTGGGAAGAGATGAATGTCACTTTTCTCAGGAGAAAGTTCTTATGAGGAGCCTGAGTACACCATTATCAATACACAATCATGATGACCAAAATCATGGGTAACAGGCTCTACTGATGGCTTGTTCCTCGGTGAAAACACCTCCCATGGTGACATCTTGAGCGATACTTGGAAAAAGAGACTTGGTAAACTAGTTAGCTAATAGTTGGTCTAGTATTGTGGCTTTAATTAGTTGTCACCGACATCTCCACTCATGAATTTGGTCAGAGATATGGGTGGAGGTCGATTGGTGTAACGACGTTAAAAGCTCAGTAATGGTTTCATATCTAATTAGTAATTGGAAGTGTGTCAAAAATTCCATAGCAAGGGAAGTAAATTCGTCAAAGGAGTTCCACAACAAGTGTATATACCATTTGGCTGCAGATCCTATAAGAGTCTATTGGAAAATTCATAATTGGATGGAATCATCAATCAAGGAGTTCGAAGAACACCATAGGTGGAAATACATCACGTGATTGTTTGGATCTTCTCGAGGATTTCCGGCGAACTTGGGAATATTGGATGGGAGTTTGGAAGGAATGGGGGGCTAGAAAGGGGAATGTCGTATGGGGTCATTAGTCAAATGTGAAAGATCAATAAAATCTAAAGTTTCCAAGAATGAGAGTTGTTTGTTGACCTATGGAGGTGGGTTATATGGTCCTCCTTCATACGGGTGTTGTTTTAGAGGTCCTCCTCCATAAGGTGGTCTGCCAGGGGGTCCTCCACCATAAGTTGGTCCTACTCCATAAGGTGGTCCTATGGGAGGGACTCTTCCATAGGGTGGTCCTCCAGGGAGTCCTCCTCCATAAGGTGGTCCTTCAAGAGAGCCTCCACCATAAGGTGGTCCTCTAGGAATCCCACCTCCATAGGGTGATCTCCAAGGGGGTCCTCCCCCATGGAGTCTTCCTCTATGGTGTCCTCCCCATAGTGCGGTCCCCCTCCACTGTAGGTTGGTCTACTAGGAGGTTCCCCACCATAGGGAGGTCCTCTAGGGGGTCCTTCTAGTTGAGTAGGATTGGTGGGTTGTGGAGGTTGGTTACATATGGTATTGGATATTCCTAGGTAAGGGTGGCCTTGTGATCCAAAAAGAATCTAGAGAATACTAAGGACAACTAAGAATTCACAGAAGCAACTCAGGAAGCTCAGAATGGCCTCAATAGATAGAGAAAGGGAAAAAATTAAAAGTCCTCAAAACTCAATGAAATTGGCATCATCATGAAGAGCGTGTCACAAGATTTCCAACAGTGTAAATGGATCGTCAAACGAAATTACAGATCAAAAGATTTCCGTGGTAAAATTTTTGGTCAACCTAGCCCAGTCAACAGAGATGAGTCAGCATCCATACTGCTGATGTCGACATTAGTACAGATGATGTCAACATCCCTACAATGTACGTGGCACATGCAGAGGATGGCACATTTCATGCTAACATCGGCATGGTGATGTGGCAGCACTAGAGGCTGCCACATGTCACTCGTTTTCAACGTTTTTAGGTCAGCATGTGGACCAATGAGGAAATGCCACATGACAGTTCGTATTGCCACATGGTAGGCCATATGGGACATGGACGACACATGCAATCCATACCATACATGGAAAGATGATGTGGTAGACAGATGACGTGGAAGGGTGACTATACAAGTGAATGACGTGGGCCAATGGGTGGCTACAACATGGCCTAGTCATTGGCTACCACATGGCAATGGGAAAATTCTCAATGAGGGCCTGTAACCAAAATTTCAAAAATAAAAAGCGGCCCACCAAATCTGGTGGCCGACCTTTCGTATAATCCAACTTTGACAAATCTAAACAAGAATCCAAACTTTGTGGTAGTTTAAACCATATATATTTGTTATTTCAACTATAATCCCAAAAGGGGAGGCCCATTGGCTTGACCCTGGGACCTCCCCTAACCAAATTCCTTACATAGCATCCGCCAATTGTTGAGACAAAAAAATCTGTTGGTTAGTCCACCCGATTTTTAACTTAAATGTTGAGTTTTCTAGTGGACGGGGAGAGGGGGCACTCGACGGTACGATCAGGCACATTTTTCTAGGAGAAGTACAGTGAATTAATTGCAGGTTGTAGGCACAAAAATCAAGACGAGATTTATCATGGGCCTGGGAGTGCCAAAGTCGGATTGAGGCATGGAGACAAACATTTTTGGGTAATTCTATGCCACAAATTCAATGGTGTTGTTTTTTTTTTTATCTGAGCAAAGCTTTTGTAGCTTAATTCTAAATTCTTATGTATTTTTCTAAATTCTTATGTATTTTTCTAAATTCTTTTGTTGAGTTAATAAAAAGGCCTACCCATTTGAGAGTAGGACCCGTAGACGTAGTCCATTAGGGACAAACTCTGTTATCAAGTTTTTATGTTCATATTTGATTCTTATGTCTCTTCATTATTGAGCTTTTACTTCTTTATGGTGCACTTTAATTTATGCTCATTTAATACAATTATTTATAAGTCACATCGATGAAAATATCCTGGATCATGTTGGTATCAGAGTAGGCATCTTTGACTTGAATTGTTGAGTGTGAATGATTACTAGGGCCAAGCATAAGAAGGGTGAAGGAACTCTTAATAATTTCAATCCTGAAGTTGGTCGTGCATCTCGAAGGAAGAAAATGGTCAAAGAGGACAAGTGTGATGAACAAGAGAAAAACTTCCATATGGTATTTTATCACATGTCAGAAGTGGTCGAGCGAATGTATGGAGACTACGAGAAGAGCATGAAGAAGAAAGGGAAGAAGAAGGAAGAACAAGATGATGATAATGCTTCACTAAATCAAGGGGCTGGAGGAGACCCTCTTGAGCCTCCATATTCACCATCAATTTCTATCTCTTCTTCCTATGAGCATTCTCATCATTCTCATCATTCTAACCATAAATCTTATTTTAAAAAACCATTATTAAATCTTGATGTAAAATTTTCTTTACCTATGCTTAATGGAGATGCTAATCCTAGAAATATAAATAATTGGATCCGACAGGTTGAAGTATATTGTTGTGCTCAACATATTGATGAAAAGGAAGTTAAAGTGCAATTTCCTTCTCTTCGGTTGGAAGGCACCACTCTTGTATGGTGGGAGAGAAAACTTTAACACATAAGTAAGTGTGGTAATATTATTTCCTCATGGTCGGAATTTAAATCAGAGATAAGGAATAAATTTTATCCATTGGGTTATTTACATAAAGAAATGATGGAATGGAAAACTTTCAGACAAAGCAAAGGTCAAACTGTACAAAGTTTCACAGAAGAATTTAGAAAGAAATCTTTTGCATTAAAAATTCCTTTGGATTTTTATGAAATTTTAATGAAGTATATTGGCACACTTCACAGTTATATTTGTCATACTTTACTATTGTTGAACCCCATGAGTCTTAACGAAGTTTGTGTGCAAGCCACTCACCTTGAGAACAAGGGAAAGCATGTTCAAGAAGATCCCACAAAGAAACCTTCCAATCTCCCACATAAGAAATTTAAGAAGTTTAAATGGAAGGACAAAAATACCTCCATTGTAAAGAGAGAATAAGGAAATCCATCTTGCACTCATTGCAAGAAAAATGGTCACGATGATGAACACTATTGGAAACTACATCTAGAGAAGAGACCGAAATAGTTCGGTGGAAAGGGGAAGACAAAGACCGTTGCTATAGTGCAAAAAGATCTTGGTTTCAATTCAGAAGATGAAGGAAAGATCACAACGATTGAAGTACAATGTAAATATTCCCTTCATGCAAGTTCAAATTCCAATAATGAATCTCATGATGATGAAATAAAGAGGAATGAATTATTTCATATAAGAGTTGTATCTAAACACACTAAGATATATACATTGTTTTATCCGGGTTCCCAAGTAAAATTGATATCTGAAGCACTTGTCAAAAATATTGGAATTGAAACTAAACCATATCCAAAGCCTTATCCTCTTGGTTGGGTAAATGATAAAGAAAAAATTAATTTCACCAAGAAATTTAGGGTCAGATTTTCTATTGCTTCAAAGTTGATTGATGAAGTGGATTTGGATGTTGTATCACTTGATATATGTGGCATAGTGCTAGGGATTCCTTATCTTTATGATATAAAATAAGTATTATTTCGTCATGACAACACATATCACCTTACTAAAGGGGGTGTGGAATATATTGTTAGAGCTCACAACATGAGGGTAAACACAACGCTTTTCAGTGCAGGACAAATGAAGAGACTCATAAACACTAATAAGAAATATGTACTCATGGTCGTAGGGAAAAATATGTCAAAACATCCAATGCTTTTCAAGGATGGGATCTTTCTCATAAGAAATAATTAATTGATATTGTTTTTAAGTACGCTGATATTTTCCAGGAACCAGATGGATTACCTCCTAAGAGGAAAATCCAACAGGAAATACATCTTCAACAAGATTCTCCTCTTTCTAATGTCAACATGTATAGGATGTAGGTTGTAGAGATGACAGAGATAAAAAAGAAGGTACAAGGATTATTGGATCAAGGGGTCATTAGGCCCAACTCATATCCTTGTGGTTATCCGACCGTGATGGTGCCAAAGAAGGATGATACATGGAGAATGTGTGTCGATTATCGAGCCTTAAATAAAATCACGGTGAAAAATTGATACCCTCTTCCTCGTATAGATGATTTACTTGAACAGTTAAAGAATGTTGTTTATTTCAATAAGTTGGATTTGTGCAGTGGATACCATCAGATCGGGGTTGCAGAACAGGATGCATGGAAAACTACCATTAAACCAAACAGAGATTTTTTTAGTGGTTAGTCATGTTGTTTGGTCTTTGTAATGCTCTGACAACCTTCATGCGTGTGATGAATGATGTATTCAGGCCATTTCTAGATGATTTTGTGATTGTATATTTATACAACATTCTTATATTTAGTGGGACTTGGGATGAACATGTAACGCATGTAAATAAACTATTGGATACTTTGCAAATGGAAACGTTGTAAGTAAAATTTTCCAAATGTGAATTTGGTAGGACTACACTTGTATACTTGGATCATATTGTAGGAGGAGGACAATTGAAAATTGATCCTTCCAAGATTGATGTAATTGTAAATTGACTTGAGCCAAAACGTGTAACTGAAATACAAAGCTTCTTAGGTGCAATCCACTACTAGAGGAGATTCATTTCAAACTTCTCCTTTATAACATCTCCTTTGAATTCCTTAACCAGTGTGAAGAACACTTTTCAGTGGGGAGGAAAGCAACAAAAATCTTTCGACACTTTGAAGGAAAATATCAGTACCGAACTAGCATTAGGACTGTTAAATATTCAGCAATGTTTTGAGATCAAGACGGATGCCAGTGGATACGTCATGGGTGCAGTATTGATGCAATATCATAATCCTATTTGTTACCACTCTGAAAATTTTAACCAAGTTGTTGTTATGTATCCTACGTATGATAAGGAGTTGTATGCATTAGTTAAAAACATAAAGAAATGGAATCACTGCTTGTTAGGGAAGGAAAAAATCATACATACAGATCATCAACCCTTATAGTATCTCCAAGCACAAACCAAACTGCAACAATATTGACATTATAGATGGATGGTTTTTCTACAACAATTTCATTTGGTAATCAAGTACAAAAAGGGTACGAGTAACAAGGTAGCTGGCATGCTTTCTAGACCTCCTATTGTTGCTTTTATTATTTGAAGAATGCTTCTTTATCTCATGATAGCCATGTGGTGTTGTTTTTATTCATATGAGATGATATCAATATTCGATTTATTATTACAATGATGAGTGTTCCATATATAGGGAACATAAGGTGACCATCCATGAAAGGATGCGTCCCTTGAATAATCATAACTATTTATTATTATCATTTACTTATTATATATACTATATTTAATAATCAATAATAATTATATTATTAATTATTATCTTTAGAGAATTTCTTCCCGATGTTGTCCAAACATCAACACTCCCTCTCAACGAGGGAGACATTCTGCAACATGTCACTCTTGTCATTGAAGTATACAAACTTCACCCTAGACTCATGACACTTGTCTGTCAGTCTTGGGAGACATATATCTCCCACCTGAACCGAGGAGAAACTTCTTCTATAGCTCTCCCTCTGAGCCAATTGATTCAAGCTCACTCTGGGTCTGCACATAATAACATATAACATATTGAGTCTTTATCATTCCTTGTCAAATCATCATGACTAGGACAAACAGCATACCAAGATCTTTTACCACAGGTACACACCTATGAGTGAATTTTGGCTTGATGCTAACTGAAACATGGAAAGCATTTCAAGCACCTCGATTCCATATTATTCCTTGTCATGATCAAGGAAGACTAAATCTAGGCCCATTTATCACAAGTGCACCTTTGTGATAAATGTATCCTATCTCCCTTGGTCTGCAGCCCAATGTAGGAGAAGTTATGCCCGATGATGAAACATCAACACTCCCTCTTAGCTAGGGAGGTATCTTTCCATAGTAGTAAAAAACTATTATCCAGAGACACGCAGTCTCCACTAGTGGTACAAAACCACCATAGTAGTAAAAGATTTGTCACACATGGAACTCCCAGGTGGACTTCTAGAGGCTACTCCCTCTAGGAACACTTAGGGTCAGCTCCCCATAGTGTGAGACATCAAGGGTCAACTCCTTTGACATGTCCTTATGTTCTATGAACATGGGACGATGGGATATAAGCCCAAATGCACTTATTCCTTCTCGAATAAGTGTACTCACAGATCAACTCAACTCAATTCATAGAGGAGTACGATCTGTATAAAGTTTGTCACACATGGCACTCCATGTGGACTTCTAGAGGCTACACCCTCTAGAAACACTAGGGTCAACTCCCATAGTGTATGATGTCAAGGTTCAACTCCCTTGACATGTCCTCATGTGATCTCCACATGGGACGTTGGGTTATGAGCCCAACTACACTTATTCCTCCTCGAATAAGTGTTCCACTTATCCCTTCTCGGACAAGTGTCCTCACAGATCAACTCAACTCAATTCAAAGAGGAGTATGATCTGGAGAAAGTTTGTCACACATGGCACTCCATGTGGAATTCTAGAGGCTACACCCTCTAGAAACACTAGGGTTAACTCCCATAGTGTATGATGTCAAGGGTCAACTCCCTTGACCTGTCCTCATGTTCTCTCCACATGGGACGTTGGGTTATAAGCCCAACCGCACTTATCCCTTCTTGGATAAATGCCCCACATATCCCTTCTCAGACAAGTGTCATCACAAATCAAATCAACTCAGTCACTGAGGAGTACGATATGGAGAATGTCTCAGGAAGCTGCAAACATCAACACTCCCTCTCAGCAAGGGAGGCATTCTCTACCATGCCAAGTCTGTCACAGAAGTACTTAAACTTCATCCTGGTTTGGTAAGAACATCAACAACCTGCTCATTTGTAGGAAGGTACTGTACCAATACTTTCTTCCTCTGCACCATGTCTCGGATTAAATGGTACTTGATCTCAATGTGGTTCAATTTGTCATGAAACACTAGATTATCAAAGATCTTCATACAAATTTCGTTACCATAATGAATAATGGCGGAATCCAGCACATGTTCGGATAGATCTGTAAGGAGCTCGTGAAGCCACACTACTTCATAGAATGTCATACTTAATGCAATGTATTATGCTTATGTTGTGCTAAATGCCAAAGAAGTTCATTTCCTGCTACACCAGGAAACCATGAAATATCCCAAAGTAAATCAACACCTAAAAGTGCTCTTTCTATCCACTGTGCTCCCTGCCCAATCATAGTTAATATATTCCTGCCATATCATATCAATACTAGAAGTATATCTCAAACCATGTCAAACTATGCCTCACAAGTATTTCAACACATGTTTCACAACAATATAGTGTGTCTATCTCAACTGACTTATAAACTATCTAAGTGCATTCACTGCATAGAAAATATTTGGTCTGGTGTTAACCAGATACATCAATTATCCAATCAGTTTTTTGTACAGAGTCAGATCAATTTCGTCAAAAATCGGAAGAAGACACACTTAGTTTCTTTAGATTTGTCATCATAGGTGTAGTCATGAGTTTCAAGTTCAATAAATCAAACTTCCTCAATTTCTCAATTGTGTACTTCCCCTGACTCAGGAAAATCTCATCAGTTCTTTGCCACACCTTTGGTCCCAAGAAGTAGTGAATCATACCAAGGTCCTTCATCTCAAACTCAAAGGCCAATGCATACTTGCATTCAATAATAAGGATCTCTGTACTTGTGAGGAATAAATCATCAACATAGATGACCAAAATCAAGGCCTCACCATTAACAGTTTTGTAGTACATGTTGGAATCAACAACACTTTTGTTGAAGCCGAAAAATCATTAGGTTTCCATCAATCCTTGTATACCACGCTCGAGGTGGCTTCTTGATTCCATACAAGGCCATGTTCAACCTACACATGTGAGACTCCCTCTCATGTATCATGAAACCATCTGGCTACTCGATGTATACTTGTTCCTTAATCTCTCCCATGAGAAAGGTTGTCCTTACATCCATCTGATGTAGCCTCCAACCCATGGTTTTTGCAGGGGAAATAATCATCTGGATAGAAGTGCATCGAGCAACGGGAGAAAATGTCTCCTCATAATCTATTCTATCCACCTGAGAGAATCCTCTAGCGAAAAAGCACATTTTGTGTCTCACGATGCTCCCATCAACTATGTCTTTGATCTTGTAGATCCATTTGCAAGTCACTGCAAACTTCCCCTCAGGTCTCGAAACAATATCCCACACATCATTCTTCATGATGGACTGGTACTCCTCCATCATGGCATCTCTCCATACTGGATGACTAGTTTCCTCCTCATAACAAGAAGGTTTAGAATCAATGACGTGGCTCATTGCTGCAACATAGCATGAATATCTC
>JASDQU010212824.1:0-14600 GCA_032191745.1 Picea mariana
GCAAGTTGATATGCTACGGGTCCAATTCGAGCTAGTATCTCGAAGGGCCTACAAAACCTGGGTGCCATCTTGGCACAATTCCCTAACTTCAACGAGATTTTTCGGGCTTTGACCTCCAAATAAACATGGTATCCTACTTGAAATTCCAAGTGTCTTCTTTTCTGATCTGCATAGCTCTTCTGTCTGTCCTGTGCTTCTTTCAAGTTCTGTTGTACCTTCCTTACCATGTTCTCCAATTCTTGGAGCATCTCTGGTCCAACCATGAGTCGGTCAGCCGGGTTATCCCAACTAATTGGAGTTGTACACTTTTTTCCATACAATATTTCGAAAGGGCTCAACTTAGCCGAAGTTTGGTACCCATTGTTATATGCAAATTCTACCAGGTGTAGGTAGTCTTCCCACTTGTTCGGTTTTTTTCTTACATACATGCGGAGCATATCCTCTATGATTTGGTTTGTCCTTTCGGTCTGTCCATCCGTTTGGGGATGACAACTCGTATTGAAATTCAAATTAGTATTTAGCCCTGCAAACAATTCTTTCCAAAAAGCGAATGTGAATTTTACGTCTCTATCTGAAATCACCATTTTAGGAATACCATGCAATCTAAAAATTTCTTTCATGAATATTTCAGCAATGTTTATGGCTTTAAAAGTAGACCTTACAGGAATAAAGTGTGCAGACTTATTGAGTTTATCGATTACAACCATGATAGAATCATTCTGTTTCTGAGTTTTAGGCAAACCTGTTATAAAGTCCAACGATATGGTCTCCCATTTCCATTCTGGTACTGGTAATGGCTGTAATAGGCCGACTGGATGCTGGTGTTCAGCCTTAACTTGCTGACAATCTTGGCACCTAGCCAAGTATTATGCTGTTTTACCTTTCATATTAGGCCAGTAAAACCGTTTTCTAAGTGCCGTTATCATTTTTTGGTAACCTGGATGACCAGAATATGGTTTCTTATGCTCTTCGTCCAAAACTGTTAATTTTAACTCTGTTGAATCTGGTATGTATAGTTTTCTTTTAAATTGTAATAATCCCTTCTTGTCGATACTTAGATCTGGTTTATCTGAGTCTGCGGTACTGTTTTGTAATTCTACCATCATCTTAGTGTAATTTCCGTCTCTAGTACTGACCGTCCTTACCTTTTGTTCCAAATGACTTTCCGCCCTGCTGATATTTACCTCAAATAACCCATGGACTCTTCTGCTTAAAGCACCTACTACTTTATTTTCTTTGCCCTTGATATGCCTGACTTCGAAGTCAAATTCGCTCAAGAAGGCTAACCATTTGGCTTTCCGTGCATTGAGCTCTGGTTGAATAAACATATATTTCACGCTGCTATTATCCGTCAATAGTAGAAATTTCCTTCCCATTATGTAGTGTCGCCACATTTTTAATGCGTGTATTACTGCTGCCAATTCTAAGTCGTGAGTGACATAATTTCGCTCATGTTCCTTTAATTTCCGAGACTCATAACAAATAACGTGTCCTTCCTGAGTTAGGACACCGCCTAGTCCCTCTTTACTTGCATCAACACATACCGTGAAGTCTTTATCTGGGTCTGCTACCTTCAAAATGTGCGTCGATGTCAATAATTATTTCAGCTTGTTAAAACTGTCTTGACACTTTTGCGACCAGTAAAACTTGGTCCCTTTCTTTTGTAATGATGTGATAGGGTAGGCTATCTTGGAAAATCCTTCTATAAACCTATGGTAATATTCGGTGATTCCCATGAATGACTAGATATTTGTTACATCCTTAGGTACTGGCCATTCCATAATGGCTTTTGTCTTCTCCGGGTCTACGACAATCCCTTCTATTGAAATTACATGTCCTAGATATTGTATTTCTTTTTGATAAAAGTCACACTTGTCAAATTTGGCATACAGTTTGTGTTTTCTCAACGTTTGCAACACTATCCTTAAGTGTTCATCATGTTCTTCCTCCATTTTTGAGTAGACCAGAATATCGTCGATAAATACTACCACGAACTTGTCTAAGTATTGACTGAAAATACTGTTCATTAGGCACATAAATGTGGTTGACGCATTAGTGAGTCCAAAAGGTATGACTACGAATTCATAGTGTCCATATCTTGTCCAAAAAGCTGTTTTGTTTATGTCCTCGTCTTTTATCCTAATTTGATGATAACCGGATCATAAATCCAACTTTGAAAAGATCTTGGCCCCACCAACTTGATCGAACATATCATTTATCCTTGGTAAGGGGTATTTGTTCTTAATGGTCATTTTTTTTCAGTTGTCTATAATTGATACATAGTCTTAGAGTACCGTCTTTCTTTTTCAAAAAGAGGATTGGTGCTCCCAATGGCGAGACACTCGGTTTGATATATTCTTTGTCCAATAATTCCTGTAATTGTATTTTTAATTCTGTCAGTTATGGTAGACTCATTCGGTAGGGTGATTTTGAGATAGGGGATGATCCGGGTAGTAAGTCTATGGAAAAATCTATTTCCCTTCTAGGAGGTAATTCTGGTATCTCATCCACAAACATGTCTCTGAATTCATGTAGGACAACAAAGTCTTCTAAATTGGGCTTATCTTCTTTTTCTAGTAGATTCATTACTTGGATGGCATAAACTTGACATCCCTTTCTAATACATTTCTTGAGTTGCATTGCTGAAACTTGTCTGACTGATACGGGTTTTGGTATGCCTTGGGCTGTTTTAACAGTGCCAAAATTATCTTTATAGATAAATATCTTTGTATAACAGTCTAGTATTGCTTTGTGTTGTTCCAACCAATCCATACCGATAATCATATCATAAGATCCTAGTGGTAGGATGTTCAGATTGGTCCTTATCTTTTGACCATGTAAGCTGAACTCAAGATCAGAAATAAAGTCAACTACTTTTCTTTTAGTACCTGTTGCTAGTTGTACAAGCCATGATTTTGAATGCTTCAGTTTCTTAAGTTTATTCAACTCTACTACATTTGGAGTAATATAACTTAATGTAGCTCTAGGGTTAATTAAAACATAAATTGGAGTGTCATTGATTTTACCTTCGATTTCTACCACCGAGGACTGGTGGTCAGCTTGTCAACCATCTATGGCTGCATTTATCTGATGCAAACTTCTACCCACATCTCCCATTGTCGAGGCTTCCTGCAAATTGTGAACAATAGTTCTGTTAACTGCAATTAAACGTGGACAGTTCCTCCTTAGATGGGGTTCTCCACACTCCCAACACTTTAATGGCTCGCGGGAGTTGTCCCCAAACTTCTTCATTCCCAAGTTTACCGGTTTACCGCTACCTTGCGTATTCAGATGATTGGAGTGAAAGTACTTCCTTGGGAAACTTTTTGTTGCATCCTGATAAGGAGCTGGCTGGTATCCCTTCTTCCGCTGGTTCATTCGATCTTGCTTCTTATCCTGCCAGGTCTTGGGAAAATCTACCCACTGTTTATATTGGTCATAGCACATTCGTGCTTTCCTGAATACCTCACTCGAGGATTTGGGGTTATCAAACTCAATTCTGTCCTTGTAGGACCGTGGTAGACAGCTTAAGAATCGCTGGATTTTTACCTTATCCTCCCAGATGTATGGTACGAACCTTAGTAGTTCCATAAATTAATTTATACGGTCCTCCATCGTCATCTGTTCGAGTCGTAACTTATACAATTCCTTTGTCTTCCTTTCATAATAGATTTCGGAAAGGTATTGTTTCTTTAAATACTTCTTAAAGTCGTACCATTCCAACTGTTTCTCCTTTAGGCCCTTGGCCAATTTCAGGTCCTGCCACCAGATGCTGGCTTTCCCCTTCAGATTGTAGATGGCCATTCTGACCTTCATGTTGCTGGAATAGTTATAGATCTGGAAGTATTTTTTTTATGTCCAACAAGCATGCCTCAGCTTCTTCTCCTGTCCTGGATTCTCCATCAAAGGTAGCTGGTTTAATCTTTTTAAATTCTCCTTCAAGGTGGTCTGTTTGTTTTCTTTTTCTGTTTGGTATGGTTTTGTCTTTAGCAAAAGGTGTCCCTTCAGACGAACCACCTTCTTTTTATGTTTCCGCTCCAGAATTCTTGGAGGCCCTTTTGTTGACCTCCTCCTCATGTTTATCTTCTTTTGGGATTTTCTTGGTTACTATATTATGCAACAGGACTTCATTTATCTCTTGCTGTTCCTGCTGTGCTTTCTTCAATTTTTCATTGTCGGCCTTGAAAACCCGCAGTTCAACAATAAGATTCCTCATTGTTTCCAACACCTCCATGGGTGAGCTTCCATCACTGTTTTGTCTTGGATCTACAGGAGGTCCTTGCTATGGATTCTCTTCCATCCTGATTTCTGCACCTTCTTGAGCTGCCGTAATCAACACAAAACATAAAGGCTTTCTGTTTGTAACCACAAGATTTATTAGGTTTTTTTTTTTTTTAATTGGAATATATTCTAAGCAATTAATGTGGCCCTGTTCAGGCCCAGTGTTGTAACATTTTCTCTGATACCATATGTAATGAATCCCAAATTCACCATAAAAAAAAATTTCTTTTCTATGACATAATTCAATTTCATTTAAACTTAGAAACTAAGAGAAGATAAGATTCATTTATGTCCATAACGTCATTATTACACCAGTCTAGTTTACTTCAAAGGATCCCTTTTTTCCTCTACGGTTTATGCCATTAAACAATAGTCTAATTACGAAAATTTGAAAACTTAAAGTGTATGATCTCATGGCGAGCAGGACTCTCAGAAAAAATCGTGCTAAAAATTGGTTATTTCTATTCTACCTCTATCCCGGATGAAAATCCTCCATCGATTCTACTAGTCCATTCCTTATAATAATAGAGTTGTTCCTATAACAAAAATTCCTACCATGTTACTACAATTTTGTAGAAAAATAGAGGTCAATCGGGTTTGGGTGACTACTAATGCCGAACATCATCACACAACAACTCCTGAATTGCGAAAAGGTGAAAGGAAGGTGGGACTAGCACTTCAGGATTTCGGGGTTTGGGATTTCATGACTTCAAAAGCCAAACATCACCACACAACAACTCCCAAATTTTGAAAGTGAAAAGAAAGTGGGACCAACACTTCGAGGTTTTGGGGTTCGGGGTTTCGCTATTTCAAATACCAAACATCAACACATCACAACTCCTGAATTCCGAATGGTGAAAAGATTTGGGACCAACACTTCGGGGCTTCGGGGTTCGGGGTTTCACTATTTCAAATACCAAATATCAACACACAACCACTCCCAAATTTCGAAAGTGTAACGAGTGTGGGACCAACACTTCGGGGTTTCGGGGTTCGGGGATTCGCTATTCCAAATACCAAACATCAACACACAACCACTCCCGAATTCTGAAAGGTGAAAGGAAGTGGGAACAACACTTCGGAATTTTAGGGTTCGGGATTTCGTGACTTCAAAAGCCAAACATCAACACACAGCAACTCCTGAATTCTGAAAGTGAAAAGAAAGTGGGACCAACACTTCGGTATTTCGGGGTTCAGGATCTCATGACTTGGCACTTCTTGTTTTCATTTTGTTTGTGCAACATTATTAAAACATGGAAGTCTAAATATGAATAGCCATAGTTGTACAGCCTTGGGCAAAGGAATTTTTTTTGAAAATGACAGGTGCATCCGAGATTCCTTTACTCTTAAAGTAGTTCATCTAATAGATATACCATTGCAATTTATATAGTATAACTTTTTGTTTCTGTATTCTCTTGTTCAAAATACCTTTACACGGGTTAGGTTCACGAATTATAAGGGAAACTGGTATAGTGGTCGATCTTCCTACCTCAGCTACAAATCTGTTTTCTACATAGTCTGTTTCATGAATAGGAAAAGCAATATAGTTTTCAAAACTCAGAAAGTTGTCCCGACATTATTCATACAGTTAGCTAAATTGAAAATACATCATAACCTCCACTCCTAACATGCAAATCTTAGCATTGATTTGACTCAGAGGCCAAATAAGGAAATAAACTAGCAGTGGATCTAATTTAGAGAAAATTTTCTTCCAGGATTTATCCATGCATAACCCTTTCAACTATCATACAAAAATAAATGGCCCAATTCTATCGTTCATTCAGAAAGGGGTCATTCGAGATTAGATTTTCCCTATATTCTCTGTCAGTCTTTAGGTTTCATGAATTCAACTTGATTTTTCCTACGCCTTATTATCTATCAAAATTAGTAGATGCATTACATCCGTGATTGAATCATTCACTAGAGAATGGAAATTGTTTCCGTTCAGATTGAATAAATACATGACATCGGATGAAATATTCGAACAGGAAATGGAAATCGTTACAATTCCGATTTAACAAGTACAATGCATCAGATATAAAATCATTCAGATGGAGAAGAAGTAGAGCACATATTTGAACCAGATCGCGAGAAGACAAAGGGAACAACCACGTTCCTCCCAACCGTAGAACAGGACAGCCAAATCACTTGTCCGATTCACCCCCTAGCCTGACCATGAATCCATGAGGGAAAACTTGGAACCTCTTCCTCCGCAAATGTCTTTCCATTTCAACAGACTCCCCTTGCCTCACACTCAATCTGTAGTGTTCATAACAACAAGAGAACTCAAAATATTTTTTCCCAGCATACTTAGCAGCGTCCTGCCTCCTCGCATATGCTATATATCAATTTTTCCCAGGTCTTTTTCCCTCCCTTGGGGGGAATTTTCGTAGCTTTCTAAACCCCTGATTTTCAGGGGCTTCCAATGGCCAAATCTCTGATTTTCCACTTGTAAAAATCAGCCCAGAGGTAGTTCCAACTTGTTCCCCACTCATGGAGTCATGATCAACTGATTTTAACATGGTTGTTCCATTTGTCCACCTGCAATTAATATCAATCTTTTGTTTTTATACAAGTGTCATAATCAAATAGTTAGTTGAGTTCCAATTAGAACTCTGCCCAACAATCATAATAATTAATTACAAATATCAAATTCAAAATTCGAAATTGCCATAAATGACAAAAATTTCCAAATTCGAATTTACTAAAAATGGAATTAAATTTCAAGCAAATTTAAATTTCAAAATATTTTATTTTTGGGGATATCACACCCAGCTTGCCTTGCAAGGTCAAGCTACCACTCCCTCTCAAGATGGGTATCCCAACTCTCACAAGTAAAACCAGTTAAAGAAATTCCGACATCATAACTTTACTCATACCAGTTCCCCCTCCATTCCTCCTCTCAATCATTTCCTTTATAGAATTTTTCTTAGTTGCAAATTTCCATGCACATTTAATTCATTTTTTTTTATAATTTAATTAGGAATTATTTCCCCCATACACTTGTCACTTGTTCCCTTAGTTGCACTATTAAATCCATAATTTAATTAAATTATTTTTCAATTTCCCTCACCCATCCTAAAAGTGATCCTAAATTCACTCCTAGTTGTCCCTTTATTCTCTCTATTTCCTTTTTAATGACCGACGTCTTTCTAAAACTTAGTGGTGTTTAATTTAGGAAAGTTCTTTAGTTAGACTAGACTAGATACCCTTATATGCTTCCACATTCTTTTTACATTTATTTCATTTCTTCTCTTAGTTTCTAATTTGGCATTCTTTTGCACACAATTACATAATTAAATCTTTAGATATAATTTTTTACTCTTTCAATTCCTAACTTGATTTTTCTTCATCCCCCACCATTTATTAAATTTATAATTTAGTTTTAGTCTTCTTACCCACTTTAGGCTTATAATTTTTAAGGAGATTTGATAATTAATAAAATTACCCATTTAATAATTATTTTGAGTATGACATTGTCAAAACAAATATTGTTTTCTAGGCACCTAGGATTAACTCACCTTTATTAAAAATTGTGACGTGCCCTTCAAGATGCACTCCATGCTCCAAGGGTGCCACTCGCCTTTATTCAAGTTTTATTTATGCGATGTTCCCTTCAAGACGCACTACATGCACCAATGGTGCCACTTGCCTTTGACTGGTTTTGGTAGTTTTCCAACCCTTGGAGTCAATACCCAATTAGGCGACCTTGTGAGAGACTAAGGGCCTCTAAGGAATAAGGAACTTGCCTTGTTGTGCGCCCCTTAGAATCTTTGTGAGAGACTGTCTCAGTCTTCTCTAACGACATTGTGGATCTCTCGAACTAGGTAATTGTTAACCTACAATTCGAGCCACGATGAGAGTGCTAGTAGGTTGTGGTAGGGATGTTTCCACACCTCTCCCTCAATATCTGGTTGCTGTGCATGACCCCTTTACTCCTTATGTGAGTCTGATTAGAAAGAAATCATCAACCTGCATCCATCAACGAAACACTATAAATGATCCATAGACAACATCATAATATACCTGATCATATGTCACATATGCATAAATAGAAATACCCCAACCATATACAATCCACTCCGTGACTCGATCCAGAGTCCAAGGAGATCCATTGATGCCATCAACATCCTCAATCTATCAAGTGTCTTTCACACTTAGGAGAAACCCGTCAATAGCATCTTTCTATACATAGATATCAAATAACATAACATCATAATCCAACAACATCATCATCAGAATCCATAAGCGAAAATACATCCATATACTAAAATCGGATCACTTGCACGTAAGTGTCCTCAAAGAATAAGTTAATAACATGTGCTCACAATAGAGGGATGTTACATACACCCCCTCTTGTTTTAAACTTTGTCTCGAAATTTCACAGTATATATATGCAGTAAACAAGCATCTGACAAGATCTAAATGTCTAACTATCAAACAAAAATGGAAACTGCTGGCGCATATCATATGCGTCCTCCCAAGTAGTCGAGTCTGGACTATAATTGTCCCATTGGACCTTGACCTGATTGACTGTTCGACACCGTAGTTGTTGAATGCGATGGTCCAAAATGCGGATTGGCTCCGTCGTGAGCGCACTCTCGTCCGACACTTGTAAATAACTCATGTCAATCACATATGTAGGATCACTAACAGAATGTCTCAAAACAGATACATGAAAAACATCGTGCATATGCCTCAAATAATTAGGCCAGGCTATTCGATAGGCCACAGGCCCTTTCTTTTCCACAACTTTGAAAGGTCCCACAAACCTAGGAGAGAGTTTAGCACCCTTTCCAAACTTGATTGAACTCTTGTCCGTTTTCACCTGCAAGACGACTCGATCACCAACTTCATAACTACGGTCAATGCGATGCACATCAACATAGATCTTCTGTCGATATTGCACCTCTTTAATCCTTTGTCTCATCATTTTCATTTGTTCTTCCATATCTTAGATCGCTTCTAGTCCTACCAGAAACCTATCCTCAAGTCGATCCCAAATCAAAGGCGTCTGACACGGTCGTCCGTAAAGAAACTCAAATGGTGCCATCTTAATGGTTCTTTGATAGTTGTTGTTGTACACAAACTCTACTAGTGGAAAAAACTCTTCCCAACGCTTATGTTGGTCCATCACGTACATACGCAAAATATCTTCCAAGATTTGGTTCATCCTTTCTGTCTGCCCATCTGTCTCAGGGTGATATGTTGTGCTAAAGTTCAGTTGTGTTCCCAAGTCCTCTTGAAAAATAGTCCAAAATTATCCTGTAAACACCGATCCTTGATCGGATATGATCCTCCTCAGTACCCCATGTAACCTTAGAATCTTGCTGATAAAAAATCTAGCTATGTCTGGCGTTTGATATGTCGTACGTACATGAATAAATGTGCACTATTTGTCAGAGTGTCAATTACCACGAAAATTGAGTCTTGCCTACTTGCCATCAATGGAAATCCAACTATAAAGTCCATCGAAATGACCTCCCATTTTGATTTCGGGATAGCGTGTGGCTGTAGTAATCCTGTTGGATGTCTATGTTCATCCTTCACTTGCTAACATTCTAGACATCTCGCCACATAGTTGACTATGTCCGCCTTCATGAAGAATAAGGGTTTAAGGTCTGCCCTCATCTTCGTGACTCCTGGATGAGCCATGTACACTGCTCTATGAGCTTCATTTAGGATCAAACTTTTCAACTCATTGTTAGGTGGTACATAAATCCGGTTATTATACCTCATTAATTTGTCATTGTCCACAGTAAATCCCTCAAATTTTGGTACCAACATGGTGTCTTGTCCGATATTTTCCTTAACCTCTTTATACCAGTCATCGACGTGCTGTATAGTTAAAATATTTTCACGAAGATTCATCTGAAGAGGTATCACCGAAAATATGCGTGGTCTCCAACTCAACGCATCTGCCACTCTGTTCATGGTTCCTTTTATGTAGGTAATCTCAAAATTGTACTCGCTAAGCAGTTTTGACCAACGCCTTTGTAGCGCGTTCAAGTCACTTTGCGTAAAAATGTGATGCAAACCACATTGGTCTCTTTTCAGTTTGAATCTCCTTCCAATCAGGTAATGTCTCCACACTCTCAGGGCATACAAAATGGACAACAACTCCAAATCATGTGTCGCATAGTTCTCCTCATGCTTTCTTAACTTCCTTGAGATGTAAGCGATCACTCGACCGTCTTGCATCAAGACTCTGCCTAAGACTTCCTTGGTTGCGTCTGCGCATACCAAGAAGTCCTTGTCCATGTAAGGGACCTTTAGTATCGACACGATCATCAACTGCTCCTTGATCCTTCGAAATTCTTTCGCGCATTTCTCAGTCCAAACAAACTTCTTGTTTTTCTTTTGCAATTCTGTAATCATATTTTCTATCTTCGAAAAAACTTCGACGAACCATTGATAATATCCCGCTAAACCCATGAATCTACCTACTTCTAGTACGTTCATCGATGCAATCCATTCCATAATAGCCTCTACCTTCACTGGATCCAAAATGATACCTTTGTTGGAGATAACATGCCCTAAATAATGAATCCTCGATTGATAAAGAGAGAATTTTGATAGTTTCTCGTATAACTTGTTCTCTCGTAAACACTATAGTACCAAGTGCAAATGTTCGTCATGTTATTCTGTCGTCCGAGAATATATCAAAATGTTGCCAATGAATACTTGAAAAAACTTGTCCAAGTATTCGCAGAACGCCCCATTCATCAAGCTCATGAATACACCTAGGGCGTTTGTTAGTCCAAACGGTAAAATAGTAAACTCGTAATGTCCGAACCTCATCTTGAATGTGGTCTTAGGAATGTCTTCCTCCTTGATTCATAACTTGTGATATCTTGATCTCAAGTCAATCTTTGAAAACACCATCACAACTTTCATTTGGTCAAACAAGTCATCTATTCTTGGAAACATATATTGGTTCTTGATCGTTGCCTTGTTCAATTGGTAGTAGTCAATGCAGAGTCTCCACGACCCATCCTTCTTCCGTATGAAACTAACATGCACACCCCAAGGTGAGACACTTGGACGTATAATTCCTAGGTCCAACAACTCTTTCAGTTGCATTTTCAACTCCTGTAACTTAGGGGTCGACATCCAATAAATCGTCCTTGCTATCGGTCCAGTTTCAAGTTTTAATTTGATGGTACATTCCATCTTTCTTTTGGGCGAAAAGCCTAGTAACTCTTTTGGGAACACGTCCACAAAATCTCATACTACCAGAAGGTTTTCTAATCATTCCACCACGCCCTTGTCGTTCAACGCTAGGATTGCATATAGCTTGCATCCCTTGTGCATGCTCTTCCGTAGTTGTATGGAGGAGATGAACCTTAGGGAAACTCCCTGGTTTCTTCCTACAATCACTTGTCTCTATCCCTCGTCATTGGTCAAACTCAACCATTTAATCTTACAATTGAGTATCGCATCATGCGATTCCAACGAGTCCATACCGACCACGACGTCATAAGATCCTAATATCGTGACGTATAGGTTGGCCTTTATTACAAAATCTCCCAAGTTGAGGCTACAGTTCATAACCTTTCCTCCAACCTTCTGCTTGGCTCCCAAAGCCATTTCCACATAGATAAACTCATCCTTTTCGATTGCTTTTACCTTAATTATTTTTAGCACTGCACCAGAAATAAATCTCTCTGTAGCATTGAGATCTATCAAAATACTAAAGGTCTGGTCAGTGATGGTACCTGACTTCTCAAGCACAGTAGACTGGTGCTCGACTCTCTCAACCGGACAATCACGATGGTAATGTGGCTCTCCACATGTCCAACATCCGGTCTTCGATCCAATACTCCTAGTCCCCAAAGTAGAATTTGATGGCCCACCAGCCTAGAATCCTGGTCTGTTTTGCTGAACATCCTTGAACTGCTGCTGCTGCGGATGATGCTGGTGTTGGTGCTGTGGTCCTTTGTAGGGAGTCCATTGCTGAGGCGTCAATTGTCGTGGTGTCGTGAACGTGGATCCTCTCAGAGTGCCTCGATACCCTGATGGATGTCTAGATGGTGTCTGATGTTGTTGCACACCAGATGTCGCCTGTTCTGTCGGTCTCGCAGGAGTCCTGATCTGACCCCCACTGATCAACTCTTCCTCATCTATGCAAGCCTTCTAGAAAACATCGTGCAACGTCTAAGGCATTAGGATCCTCACTTTCGCATGAATGTTGATGTTAAGGCCAAACACAAACTTGTTGACCTTGAGCTTCTCGGTGTTCAAATGTGGATTATACCTAAGCAACTCCATGAAACAAGCCTCATACTTGGGCACTGTACGACCGCCCTATCGTAAGGTGTTGAACTCATTGAGTTGGCGCTCAATGAATTCCTTAGATAAATACCTCTCCCAGAACCACTCCTCGAACAATTCCCACGATACGTCTTCGACGACCATGTTCAGTTTTGACAAGAGCGTCTTCCACCATAGAAGAGAACTCCCTTTTAGCTGAAAGACCGCCATGAGGAATTTCATGTTGGAGGTATAGTCATGAAGTGCGAAGCACATCACCATGTTCTCCAACCATGCCTCGACAGCTGCGCCGTCCGGGGCACCTAAGAACTCAAGAAACTTGACCTTTTCGAGTTCTCGGTGAACGCTACCAGTATCGGCTAGGTTGCGCTGTGGACCCTCAGGGGGTACATGATCCCTAGCCTCATCTCTATCCAAACTACTAATCAAGGTCTTCAACATCCTTTGAAAGGACCTCATCAATCCAACCACATCCCCCACAACAATCTTCTCCTGTCTAATGACTTCCTCTTCTCCTTGGGGGCTATACCCCTCTGGCGTGGATGCTACTGGAGGCGTCACGCCTCCTCCCTTAGCACCACGTCTTCTGTCTCCGTAATGTCCTCTAACCATGATTACCTGCATGGAAAAATTCACTTTTATTAGTGACAAATTATTAATTAAGTGTTTAATACAGTGGAAGGCGTAATGATCCCAAGTAGAGAGGTTGAACTTGCTCTGATACCATATGTAATGGTCCCTCTATTACGACTAGGAAAGTGAATCATAGTAGGTAATTTTTTATTTATTATGAATTTAACGTCAATAATATAAATTGAGACTGTATGAACTGTACGAATCTAACAAGGCACTGCAATGGGATTCATGCCGAGGGGAGGCACTGAGGGACTACTCAGAAGCAGATTGAATATATACTCAAATGCTGCAGAATTTCGTGGGGAGTCTGAACATGGATTATGTTTTTGCACCCGAGTAGCCGAACATAAAAGTTCCTCCAAAGCCTGAACCCTCTATCCAAACATAGTCGACTTTATACTCAAAAGTATCATATTTTCCTGTTCAAGCCAATGGTGATGTCTGTTTCTGTCCAGAAGTTGCAGATCTGAAAGGTGGTTTCAAAAGTTGTATGTAAGCCTTTCTTTTGTATTCTTAAAGCATTAAAGATTAATAAGAAGCCTTCCCCTCTAAGACAAAGGCCCGAAGACTTAAGCAAACTTGTGCCAAGCTCCGTTAACAATCTTGATGTTATGGTTTGCTATTTTTACTTCTTATATAGCTACAACATTCTTTCATTAAAATTCTTCTCTTAATTTCTAAACAGTAAATCAACTCATGCATAACTTAACCATAGTCTTTTAAAAGATAAATTTCAGACTAATAAGAAACCCTGCACATTGAAAAATTCATGTCTCTTTAACATGAAATAGGTTTTACAATGTTGAATTTGTGTTAAAAAATTGGCATCTCTTTGACACGAAATATAATTTACAATGTGGAATTTGCATAAAAAAATTGATGTGTGATCGACATTTAACGGACATGTAATCAACGTGTAGTTGACACGGTACGTGTTATATGACATCTTCATAATGCTCTCATAGACATTATTTAATCGATATATAACTAATGTGGTTTCTAAACCTTTGATATGTTTTCAACATTGTTCCTAAACCTTTGGCATGCATTTGGCATGTACATATAAATAAAACATTGAGATAACATTGAAAAATCGATGTCATGAGTTTTTTTAATGAAAAAAAGCGTTGCAATGAATGTTTGTTGATAGGTGTATTGCATCCACGTGGATATTTAGTTTATTTTAAATCAACATAGTAGGTCCGTTTCAAGAAATTCCTAAGGGACTTCCTTATCTTAGGATCATGACCATGTTGTTGAGTTAATAATTGGGGCCACTCCTCCCAACATTCAACCCTAAAGTATTTGTATTAGCATAAAAGGGAGATTGGACACCATACCCCTGAATTGTTTGAGGTGGGACTTGTCATTAGAGTGAGTCAAAGTGTTTTCATTACACCAATCATTTT
>JASDQU010212825.1:9255-24357 GCA_032191745.1 Picea mariana
CAAGCCTTCATATGGGGGTCCTTCAGCTTCATAAGGCCATAACTCTCAAACCGTGAGGAGTTATGTGACATTCCACATACCACCGAAAATGGCATGACAAGCACTATCCATATAGGATAGTTTCACCAACAACTTCATTGATATTTATCTCATTATTCCACATACAAGAATGGGTCCTCCAACCATTCTTCTAGGATAACTCAATCCTCAAAGCGTCTTCTCATGAGGGCTTTCACCATAAGGGGACCACTTTGGAGTGCATTCATTTGTGCACCTTATCAGTCATGAAAAGACAATAATGAGACATCTTATCATCAAACAAACTATGCATCATTATGTATCAATGATCCATCTTTATCAATTGGTTTCCACTTTGACATCTATTATTCTCATCAAGGACTATACATATACATTGTTCATCAATCATCAATCAATCAATATTTTGACATCAATTAATCACTTGACATTAATCAATCAAACCATTGTCATCAATGACAACATGATCCAATAGTTGTGATGTGGTTTGTGTTGGTTGATAGAGTGAGAAACATTCTTATTATTCAATGCTGATATGATTGCTATAGTATTTTTATTTCTTATACATGATTGAGTAGCATTCATATTGTATTGTTGAGGAGAATGAGTAAGTTGTTGGAGAGCTTGGATGTGTTGTGACTAGTTATGGGTTAGATTGGACAGTGAGAGACAGAAGAGAATCTGATTGAAGGTTGCAGAGGATCTGAGTGTGTGATGAAAAGAAAACCCTAATTTCTCAGAAGTGATATGCAGGTTGTAGTACAGACTTCCCATGTACATACACGAGTTGTACTACTAGAAGAGCATGTACATACGTTTGTTGCACTACCGATAGGTCGTATACCTATTGATAGATTGATATATGTTGAGGATTATTGCCTCATCTTAGTTGGTGCTGAGGGTGTAAGTTGAGTCTTGCATTATAGATCCGGTGCTCTTGTAGAGTTGTACTCTATTCAGTTGTTGTTGATAAACCCAAGGATTGTAGTCCGTAATAGAAACAAAATTGTGCATACATCTTATGTTCCTTGTGTTCCTTGTGTTCCTTGTGGTGATGATTTGTTGGTGATATATTGTTGATATATGTCCACATTTAACTGGTTATAAATGACAACAATAAGTAATGAGTAAATGGTGATTGCTAACTAATGAGTTTTGTGAAAGGGAAGTTTTTGGGGAAAAGAGCCCTACATTGTTCACCCCCCCCCCTCTCAGTGTAGTCGGTGTGTCCAACATGTTGCATGCATGTCATTTGCATGCTGAGTTAGTTCGCATGCATTTCCAAGTCAAGGGTGAGTTGTAACTAAAGTCTCAAGCAAAAGTTAGGTTGAACGTAAAATTCCTATGAGCTAGAAACAAACAATCTTCCTAATATTGCAAATGATGTAGATGTATTGATCTAGTGTGTTGGCACGTGTAACACTATCCACCATGAAGAAATCTGAATTTCCATGTATAATATTCAAGTTGAATGAGTTGTTATACTCAAGTTGTAAAAGTCGAGTTGCATAAAGTTGCATAAGTTGCATAGTTGCATAAAGTTGCATAAGTTGCATAGTTGCATAAAGTTGCATAAGCTGCATGGTTGCACATAGTTGCATAAAGTTGCATAGTTGCAAGATGACTCTTTAGGGACAAGGGGTCTTAAATATTGTGATGGACCAAGTCTAAAGGCTAGGGACATAGAAGGTGGAGGGATAGTGCATGACTAAGAGGATTGAGTTGGTGGGTGGATGATGCATTATGCTTTGTATTTTGAGGATGGCTAGGAGGTCGCTTGTGACTCATTGAG
This sequence comes from Picea mariana, assembly GCA_032191745.1. Classification (NCBI taxonomy): domain Eukaryota; kingdom Viridiplantae; phylum Streptophyta; class Pinopsida; order Pinales; family Pinaceae; genus Picea; species Picea mariana. Next base: position 11,084 of record JASDQU010212825.1, read on the forward strand.
TAGTAGGATAATTTCTAACACTAATGGAGAGATTCATGGATGGGAATCATTTTACTATTCCTTGACAATTTTACAACATTAGGTGCACTCTCACCCAATACAATGCTAGCGACAAGGACATAACCTTAACCCAAATCAAAATTGTGCAAAGTAGTGTCCAAGTCAGGATTCTTATGATCCACAACCCAATCCTTCGAAGTCCCTAAGTGATACTCTTCTTATCTTATGGAGATAAAGTGGAGATACAAATGTATGTATGTGAGATATTTAGTTTTCTTTGAACCCAACCTATCAAGTTGTATTGATAAGATAATTCCATAGTCCCTTGTGACATGAGATATTTAGTTTTTTTTGTATCCAACTTATCGAGGTTTATTAAGAAGATAATCGCATAGCCCCTTATGAAGTAGCACAAAATATTAGGGCCAACAACTATTTTGGCCCTGCTCTATGAATGGTTCAATACTGCAAGGTGCCAAAATGTTTTTATCATTAAAGGATGTAAAGTAAAAAAGGTTCCCTAATCTGTAAGCAAAGTTTTATTTCTTTGAATCACTTACATTAGAGGAATTTTGAGGTTAAAAATGGGTTTCAAAACAAAAAATATGCCAACAATATTGGTTTCATGTAAGCTTCCCTATTGGCACGAAATTGTACACAGCATCAATGGTGTCCATGGGGTACAATATACTACACAGTTAATTTAGGTTTAGTTAGACTAAGTTAGGTTAGGGTAGTTTAGGTTGAGTTGGTAGGGTAAGAAAATATTGTGTATGTAAGATGATCAAGATAGGTTACGTCAAGTTAGGGTTTGAAGGTGAGAGCAAGGTAAGGTAGGGGTTGGTAGGGTAAAGTGATAATTAGCTTTGTTAGGGTAAATATACATACAGTCATGAATGAATGAAATAAACTACGTATAATAAATGAAGTAAAGCACTACAATGCACATGAAAGGTAAATAACTAAAACAAAATATAAAAAGATAGATTCGTGAGTATTAGTTATGTACCTTTTTTTACAATTGATGTAGCCTCTCCACATACGCTAGTGATCAGCTGCAATTCCTAGTGCAAAGTTTTGTAGAAATCAACGAACCATGAAATGTTAAATTTATGATAAACAATTTAAGATATAGACATGCATTTCAAAATTTACATGAATATATAATACATAAGAATAAAGAGCAATAACTTTTTGAGCTTTTGTTGGCCCTTGACCAAGTTTTGAAGAATAATTGGTCATATTTGACCATTTTTGGGACTGCAACAGCTTGCCAAAGATGGAGCACAACGCGAAGCGGAAATTAGGGAAGCAAGACCTATTTTTGGGTCCCTTTTATGGTTTTGGGTTGATGTAAAGGGAAAGGGATGTTGACCCGTGGGTTTACCCATGCTTAGGCCCATTTTGTAATCTATAAATAGATACATAGGAAATGCAAGTAGAGGATAGTAGTACATCTATGTGATGTATAGCTAAAGGCTTAGTGCTAGTAGCTGGATATGTGTGATTGGATGTATATTGCAAGTGCTCTATGCATGATTGTAAGGAGATTGAAAAACTAAGTGCAAGTTGTTGTAGTTTTGTGCTGAAGTGCAAGGAAGAAGGATCTAGCGAGCTATGCAGATCTTATGTCCTGTGTGAAGGGTCACCAAAGCTCTGTGTTGTAACCACTTGACCGAGATAATATAAAGAAGAAGAGTTTGTGGACGTAGCCCTAGGGTGGGGGTGAACCACAGTAACTGTGTGTATTGTGCTTTGTGCTTCAACCTAATGTGTTCATCTCCTTCTTAGCTAAGTGCTTGTTGTGATTAAATAGATCTAGTTATGTTTTGTGCTTATGATATATGAATGAATGTTAGATCTGATATATAAGATGCTTAGTGCTTGATCTACTGAATCTAATCTATATTCTTGTGGCTAAGTATTGAATCATCTTTTGTCTAAGTATTCACTGCGATGCTCTGTGTTATCTTCGAAGTACCATAAGGGTTAAATATTGATGAATGATCTATGCTAAGTGCCATGTAAAAGATATAATCACATATTGGTGTCCCAGCTAAGTTTGCAGACATGTGAGTTCTGCAACCACCCCTGCCTCTACCTCGGGTGAGACTTTACCTGCTTCACAGGTGTTGCTGAAAGGGTCGGTAGTTAGGGTTTTTTTGGTGTGCTCTTGAGCATTGAACCCTGGGTCTTCCCCTATTCCAACAAATGGTTCCATTGCCAGGACCTAGAACTGTGATTGCTAGGAACTAAAGAAGAAAAATATTTGTGCGAAATAAGCTCTGTGCATAGATCTGTTTCCCTAGTGCGCAGTATTCTACTTGACCTACGAAGCTTTGTGCCAATAAAGAAAGGTCAGATCTAAAGGAAAGAGGTCAAATCTACAAGAAAGAGGTTGATACTGAAGGAAAGAAGTGAGATATGAACACTTTATGCTCTAAGAAAGGTAAAAGTAGAAATTTCCACAGAAAACAAGTAAGATATGTAAGCTCTAGCCTCTAGTAAAGGTAAGAATAGTTCAAGTTTTAGCTTTGTGCTCTATAAAGGTAAGATAAGTGGAAATTTTTTGTTTCTGAAGCATGAATGTAGGTACGCTTGATAGATTTTGTCCTAGCCTGAAAACTAGAGCATTTTTAGGTAAAAGAAAGTCTGATATGAATAGGTCTGATAGGAATAGTGAAAGATATGTTATACCTATGCATAGAAAGAATTTTTGGACTAACCAATGGATGCAGAATCCTAGAAAGAAATTTTTGCAGACTAACCATCATGATCCTAGCATGCAGTACAAGAAGAGTTGGGGATCATGGACGAGAAAGAGAGGATTAACTCTTTGTTACAATTGCAGAAGACCAAGACATCTTGCTAAGGAATGCCCTAGGAGAAACCCTAGCTACCTCTATTGTAAAGCTATGGACCATGAAGTATTGGATTGCCCTAGAATGATTGCTAGACTAGAAAAACTGAATATGGAACAAGAAAACTCTGAAGGAGATCAAGAGACTAAAATTATGGAAGAACCCCAGAAAGAACCAGAGATCATGTTACTGAAAATAAAAGAAACCCTAGATGATCATAAGGATGTTAGTTTGTCAGAGATATTCAAAGGAAAGGAGAAAATCAAAGTAAGAATAGGAGACTTCGACATTGACTATGCTCTGGATGAGGGAACACCGATGAACATTATGACAGAAAGCACTTGGGAAACCCTAGGAAGGCCTTCTCTAGTCCCTTCACTAGGAACCATCTGATTATTTAAAGGAAAAATGGTAACCCTATGTGGCAGAATTACCCAGATAGTTATGAGTACCCATGGAACTTCAACAGAGGAAGATTTCGAAGTCATTAGATTTATTTAGGACCATGCCCCATTTACATCTTTGTTAGAAAAGATTTGGATTGAAAAAGACTAGATCTGGAGGAAAGAAGAAAAGGAAGCCCTAGAACAGAAGAAGCAAGAACTCGTGGAATTTATGACTAGAAGGATTGCCTACTTGATGGAGGAACAAGAGAACAGATATCAGTTGTTAAACACCAGGGACCTAGATGTCGAAGCTATAAGAGTATTAGAGGAACCAAAAAAGACCAAAATACCTAATCCATGTGATGAAGGAGTATTACCCTTAGATATGAAGAAAGAACCTAAGTAGCATGAAGTGACTGTGTCAAGAGAAGATAAGACTCAGAATGAAAAAAGGATGACTAAGACCAAGCTCACTGGGAAAAAGGCTAGGAAGCTAAGTAATAAGAGGACCAAAATTGGAAAGTTACAGAAGACTCCAGAGGAAACTTCACAAAAGGAAAAATCACAAGAATTGAGCTTCGTCGAGATATCAGAACAATGACATCTGGCACTTCGCCATGGCGCAGCAATATAACCGTTGGACCGATATACCCATTCGACTTCTGCTCCAAATGGGTCGAAAATCACTTATGGGTTCCCACTAGACCATTAGATAGCACCAGAATGGATAGAACGGAGTTAATGAAGGCCCCATATCTATTGCAAGCAGACCGTTGCTAAGTTTCCCTACTTAGTTCATCGCGCCACGCACTGAGAATACTTTTTTCTAAGTGAGAATTTGAGCCCAAAACTTGAGATTACCTCACCCTGTGATCATTTCATTGTTCCCATACTGTTCATCGTAGTCTCTGAATTCATTTTCACGCCTGAGCTAGTGGACCCAAGCTTGTATGTCGGACAAGCTCAGCGCTGTTGAGAAAGCAGTTGAAGAAGTTTTGATTGACCTAATGGCTGAGAAAGTCATGTCAAAGAGAAGGATGGTTGTAGGTGTGCAAGCATCATTGACAGGAGGAGTCCAAGCTTCTCCCTCCACTGCTCGCAAAGCAGGACCTTACAGAACCATGATCAAGACAAGAACAAAGCACAGAGACAATATTGCAAATGCCAAGCTAATCCCATGCATTCTGTCGGTTTACATACCACCTTTGAGCAGCAAGATTAATGATGGCAGTGTACCCAGAGAATTTGAGTACACCTTGATCACCATGTATCTTCTGAAAGGGGTGTGTGCAGTACGTGTTGACCAAGATAAGCTCGAAGCACTGAAATTTAATGATTTTAACCTTGGAGATCGCAAAACCTACAGCATGTTAGCTATGCATAAATACTTAACCAAGACCAAAGGTAGAAATCCTAAGATTTTCCCATAGTCCTGGACCCAGAACCTCACGCAATCCACTCTGCCCAATGTAATGAAGATCTCTCACTTCAGTAGACACCAGGAAGTCAATGCATGCATCAGGTTGTTGTTGTCTTGCTACCACGGCGGATACTTATGGTTGGATCACCGCATCACTGTGGATCTGACTCTGATCAATCGATTCACAGAACTTAGCATGCAAGGCCCTGACCCACAAGACTTTTACCCAGGCAAGACCTCAGACCAAGCACTAGCACAGCAGATAAAGGAAACTTATGGCGATATAGAGAAGGGTACGTGAGGCTACAAGGTAGCCTCTATCTAGAGTGGCGTAGTGCACCTTTCATGTCAGCTGATCACGTGCAAGTTAGTTCATAAGAATAGACCAACACAAGTGACTGGCTTCATAGTTGACCTCACAGGGAATTGCATCGAGGGACTACAAATGAATTGGGCACAGTATCTTGTAAAACAGTTAGATTTGGATTGCAGAGGAGCGCAAGACCAAGGGTATGAGTTCCACTTTAGTTGGTTGCTCACACTCATCGCTTTCATCGCTTGGGAACTGCCAGAGGGAGCCACTTTTCTGGAGATCGAACCTTTCAAACCACTAGCTGCGAAGTTTTGTACATTGTGGTACTCCAGTGACATGAACAAGCAGTGGCAGTCCAATGTTGTCTTCCACACCTACTTTAACCAACTAAAGAATGAAATTCAGTCTACACCGCGAATCACCCCAAACATACTTCATAGGTTTAGACCTTTGATGAAATTTAGCATGGACTGCCACTTCACCTATATTACAGTGTGTAGTGATGAGCATAAATAGAAGCTCCAATACTACTACAAGCTGACAGAAGATGACTAGGAGGAGATTACCAAGGAATGGTCGATGGACCTCCTTGTTACAGTGGACCCCACAGACATGTCCAACGAGGAAAGCCCTGAAGCTATGTCAGATACACCTGGGCCAAGAATGACTAAGAAGGATGATGAAGTTGAATATGTCCCTAGCACGTCCACAAAGACTACTTCGATCTCACCTACATAGGGAGGTGATGGTGACGAGCTAGGAGGTATAGAAGTTGAGAAAAACAGAGGCGAGGTTACTCCACCTAGAGAGGAGGAGGATCCCTCCATGAAAATAAAGATGACACCACCAAAACCCTCCTCCTGAAAAAAATCTAAGGCCACTCGGACAACACTTAAAACTACCCTTACCCCAGATGACTTTGACTTCTTAATTGTCATGCTGAATGATGTTTCACTAGAGCTCACAGAAAATAAAGAAGTAAAGTAGGAGGATCTATTCAACTGAATCAAGGGCAAACTCAAAGAAGTGCAATAGGCACTCCAATCCAACCAAGAAGTTTCTACAGTGCCCTTGATAAGTATAACATCAGGAACAGGTGATGAGCCCACTCAATTACACCAGATCGTTGATCAAGTCGAATCTCGCCTTCGATGAGCTCAAGAAGACACAGCACAAGCCATCTAGGCTTTGATGCAAGCACAAAAAGAACTTCTAGAACAATAGAATGAGGCATAATGGGAAAATATTTCCCTGAAAGTGAAGTGGGACGAGGAAAAGGCACAGTTGCTAGCCGAGCAAATCGAAGTATAGGAAAGGGTTCACAAGGCACTGCACTCTGTGATGGTCTTAGAAGTGAATATGGAAGACCATCTCCCACAGTAGGTGACCCAACTAGAAGAAGTAATCCAGCAACTCCAATAGCGCATCATGGATCTGGAGCTCTGCACCATGCCCGAGAGCCCCCAAGAAACAAGAGATCTAAGAGAGGCCACTGCTCGAAGCACAGTTGGCAGGTTAAAAACCTTTTCCTTGGAATGCAAGCAACTGAGCACTAGGAGCACCCAGACTTATGAAACCCTCGCAAAGAATCCAGAATTGCAGACATTGGAGGCACAACTTCAAGAAACAAAGCATCATGCAGACATGCTACAGGCGTAGATAAATATTTTGACCCCAGTCGAAAGAATGAAGAGGTTCACAGAACAACACACAGCCCAACAATAGGTATGTACACTGCAAAGTAAAGTGATGGAAGTCTCCCAATGACTTCATCCAATCCAAGAAAAGGCATACCAACTATTCATTGAACTTGAAATCCAGGGATCTGAACTTGAACAGGTTGTCATCACTGTAGAACAACGTCTAGAAGGACCGCTCAATGACACAGTGATCCAAGAATTTACTGAGCAAGAGGATGTCGCACTATAGCAGGTCTAAGCAGCTCAATCCAAGCTCGAGGAATTCAAGGTGGAATTGATCAGACCTGAGTGACTCGGGATGACTCACAGGCGAGTGTTGAGGGCCTGTTGTCCCTTGACCAAGTTTTGAAGAATACTTGGTCATATTTGACCATTTTTGGGACTGGGACAGCTTGCCAAATATGGAGCACAATGCAAAGCGGAAATTAGGGAAGCAAGACCCATTTTTGGGTCCCTTTTAGGGTTTTGGTTTGATGTAAAGGGAAAGGAATGTCAGCACGTGGGTTTACCCATGCTTAGGCCCATTTTGTAATCTATAAATAGATACTTAGGAAATGAAAGTAGAGGATAGTAGTACATCTATGTGATGTATAGCTAAAGGCTTAGTGCTAGTAATTGGATCTGTGTGATTGGATGTATATTGCAAGTGCTTTGTGCATGATTGTAAGGAGATTGAAAAGATAAGTGCAAGTTGTTGTAGTTTTGTGCTGAAGTGAAAGGAAGAAGGATCTTGTGAGCTGTGCATATCTTCTATCTTGTGCGAAGTAAGGGTTACTGAAGCTCTATGTTGTAACCACTTGATCGAGATAATATAAAGAAGAAGAGTTTGTGGACGTATCCCTAGGGTGGGGGTGAACCACAGTAACTGTGTGTATTGTGCTATGTGCTTCGACCTAATGTGTTTATCTCCTTCTTAGCTAAGTGCTTGTTGTGATTAAATAGATCTAGTTATGCTCTATGCTTATGATATATGAATGAATGTTAGATATGATATAGAAGATGCTTAGTGCTTGATCTACTGAATCTAATATATATTCATGTGCCTAAGTACTGAATCATATTTTGTCTAAGTATTCACTGCGATGCTTTGTGCTATCTACGAAGTACCATAAGGGTTAAATATTGATGAATGATCTATGCTAAGTGCCCTGTAAAATATATAATCACAGATCGGTGTCCCATCTAAGGTTGTAGACATCTGATTCCTACAACCACCCCTGCCTCTACCTCAGGTGAGACTTCATCTGCTTCACAAGTGTTGTCGAAAGGGTCGGTAGTTAGGGTTTTGTTGGTGCACTCTTGAGCGTTGAACCCTGGATCTGCCCCTGTGCCAACAACTTCTCTTTATTTTGAGAATAGTTTAATATTCTCTATTGAATAGGGCCAACCACATGAAGGTGGAAGCTCATATGGCCCCTCCCCCCCACCCCGCACATCACTCTCAATTCCCCATACCCAATGCATGTACTTGAAAATAAATGAATTTATGTGCAAATATGTGTTTTTTCTTCATAAAGAAACATTCACCATTCATTCATTAAGTACTTATATGATGCATACCCCCTTCCCTCATGGGGATTATGCAACCTCTCGGTCTTGTATATTCAAATATCTGAGCCAAATCGACTCTTCAGAACCCTATTGGTCCCACCAATCATTTTACACATGCCCCTTTTTCTCCTAGGTGTAGGTCCTGTGAGACTCGCGGGCTCTTGATAAGTCCATGTTATTCTTCACATGACCTCGAGCTATAACCTCGGTCTAGTCCTCTTTTCCACTCCACACCTTGGAGCTTTTGTGAGTATCTTACTCCCTTTTTCCCGATCTTCGAATCGACGAATTTACCTGGTACCAGATCTACGGTCCACATCTCTCCTACAACCAACGATTGTGATCTGCTTCGGACTCCAACCTTCGAGTATATTCTCACTTTGCTCTCCTCTTTCTTCTGAAGTACCTTTCCTTTGAAACACATGGATCTCTACCATGTGTCCTTTTGGATCCAAAGGTCCAAGTCCACTTCGCTCTTTGTGACTTCACGAAGATTTCTCTTTGTGCCACGCAAATTATTCCAAAGTTATTTCTCGCAAACTCTCAGATCTATTGCCACGTCTCTCCCGATGATCAATAGTTAGGATCTACTACGAGCTTCGAAACTTCGGCGACCTTGCCACTCTTCTCAATTGAAAACTCCTGGAGAGTGATTTCTCTAGACATTCTCGATCTCTTTCCACCTGTTCCTCTAGACGATGGATGGCCCCGCTTGGCTTTGATATTTCAAGAGTTCGGTGATTCCTTACTCCTGTGCACACTTAGTGCTTCTCCCATAGTCTGAGACTTGGACTATTCTCAGCCTTCTTCACTCTTTGCAGAGACTTTGTGCATGACTGCACTAATCTTCTTGGTATTTTGTTGGCTCAAATATTTAAGGGTCTCGGCCCTCAACTACTTCGAAAGTTTTATTTTTCCCTCCTGATACTTGATGCTTGTCCTCTTGAGATTTTCGAACCTAAAGCAGGTTCATCTCTATGCAATCCTTGCACTCAAACGAGCCTTCATACGGCTTCTTGCAACACTTTTCTAATTTTTTCCCTAGTGCACTCCTTGCATAGGTCTTCCTCTAGAGTGTTCAGCAACTCTGTTTCACGTGAGCTTCAACTGCTCGGACCTCAAATATCTTTGTCTCCTTTGTTCCTTGAAGGGATATATTTTCCCTCTTGGAAACTTCTGCTCAAAGCACTCCTTGCTGAGATTTCCAGAGTGTTCAGAAACTCTATGAATGTCCTCCTATAACACTCCTCTTCTCATAACCCAAAATAAATTTCACCTATGCACACTTGCACCTTCTCAATGCCCTCCTCGAAGAGCTCATAGAGTCCTTGATAACTCTGGCTACACTTACTCCTGCGCAGACTTTTCTCCAAGGTATTCAACAATCTTGAGGTTCCCCGTGAGTTTTAATTATTCTGGTGTTCCCTCCTGGCATGTTCTTCTTTGACTCTAAAAAGTTTAGATGCAAACTCCTTGCACTGGCTACAGATTTTCCAATACCCTGTTGTGCACTCCTTGCATAGCCTAAAGAACCCAGAACAATTTAACGCAACTCACAGATAGATAATTTATATCCTTAACCTGCAGATGAAAACTAACACACACCTACAACATAACTTCATATGAACACAAATGACATTCATAAACAAACATCCACCACACAGGAATTTGTAAACAATGAAATTTTTTCTTTTGTATTAATATCAGAATGTCAATTACAATGTGTGAGCTTGGACTTCAACTGAGTCTCGTCTCTTCTATCCTCTCCTGTCAACAACTCTCAACTAGTTTCAACAACAACTCAACAACTCAAACCCCTCTATTGGGAATATGTTACAAATATTTATACAAGAGGGGCTCGACGGGATTTCCCACCAAGCTACACTGGTGGTGTCTAATCACCATCAAAATGCCTATCTAAGATTACAATGAGTGGAAAATCTAGTCTGAATCGGATCTAGATCCCTCCTACCATCATCCATTTAAGGAGACCTTATCTACAGTCTGTACGAAGGCATGACTTGGATCTGCTCAAGCCTTACATCATGTACTTGCATTAATTACATTTAAAATTTAAAATTCGAGGGAAAAATGAGAGGGTTAGTGCCTCTCCCCTACTTGAATGTGCACCAATATGTTTAATAGTTGGCACGTGCTAAGGTGGAGTGATGCTCTTGCATCATACTCCATTGTTGGGAAAATCATGAGCTCCTACTCATGAGATCCTTTTCTCTATTGTTGAAATCCCCCTAGATCCCAAACTTTCCCCTGGAGCTGTCCACCTACTCCTCTGCTTTGTTGTTGTTGTTGTTGCCCCGCTACTCTTGCAGGTCCTTCTTTGTTCAGCTTCCCCCTACTGAAAGATTCTTTTTCTGACTTCAACATCAACCTCCTTGTCTCCTATATCACCTCCTCTAGCTACTATGTTGTTTAGCTTCCCTTATGCAGTCTTCTTGGCTACAAATCCTCATGATGATCAATGGGCATACCAACCTGACCTCCCATACTACATTTACTTCATGTGGCACTAGTTGGCCACTCTATTGCAGACTCCAATTCTATATTTTATGTCATGCGGTTGGCTTAGTTTGATGGACAGTTGGTGTGTATTGATGGTTTCCATTGATTTCAACCATTGGAGAGTGTTAGCACAGGGGCAGAACCAGGGTTCAATGCTACAAAAGTGCACCAACAAAACCCTAACTACCGGCCCTTTTAGAAACACCTGTGAAGTAGATGAAGTCTCATCTGAGGTAGAGACAGGGGTGGTTGCAGGACTTAGGTGTCTACAACCTTAGCTAGAACACAGATCTGTAATTGTAATACTTAACAGAGCACTTAGCACCGACAGTTCATCAATATTTAACCACTATCTACTCCACAGATGAAACAGAGTATCACATCATTCATTCAGATCTGGTGTATCTACGTACTTATCATAGAGAGGTTGATTAGATCTAGCAGATTCAAGCACTAAGCATATTCACATGGGTCAGATCTAGCATCCATATACATTAGCGCAAAGCATAAATAGATCTATCTATCTATATCAGAGCACTTAGCAAGAAAATACATAAACGTATAAAGACATTGCACAAAGCAGAGAAACACAACATATACGTGGTTCACCCCCACCCTAGGCCTACGTCCACCAAATCTTCTTCTTTATTATATTTGTCAATCTTCTTATAGGCACATAGCATCACAATCCTACTCTGCAGAAAATAGGAGATCTATGTGCACTCCACCAAATCCTCCTTCTTCGAGCTAGGGTAAAGCACCAAGCCTTCTTAAAATTACTTGCACGTAGCTCTGCAAGTCTCACATAGTATGCACAGAGAACTTACAATCCTTCAATCACATAGATATAGCACTTAGCCATTCATAACTCTTCTCTTCTTACATTGCCTATCTATTTATACTTTACAAAATAGGCCTAAACATGGGTAAACCCATGGGTCAACATCCCATACTCATTACATAATCTCAAATCCCAAGAAGGGCCCAAAAGGGGGCTGAGATCCCTCGATCTCTGCTTCATCTTGCGCTCCACCTTCGAAAGCTTGTCAAAGTCCCAAAATAGGTCAAACTTGACCAAGGATTTCCCAAAACTTGGTCAAGGGCCAACAGGCCCCCAACACTTACCTGTGACTCATCCCAATTCACTCTGATCTAGGTAGTTCTACTTCAAAATCCCTGAGCGTAGCTCAAGCTAATTTGACTTGTTGTTGTGCCTTGGCCTCCTATTCAGCGAACTCTTGGATATTTATCTTGTTTACAAGTCCCTCCAGGCGTTGTTCAGCTGCAGTGACAACCTGCTCCAATTATGCTACTCGGCCTTTGACCTCTATAAAAAATTGATAAGCCTTATCTTGTACAGGTTGGATCCTCTCAGTTACTTCCATAACTCTTCTCTGGATAGTGTGGATTTGTTGTTGGGCAGTGCACTGCTCCTGGGATCACTTCATTCTTTCCACGGCTGACAGGGGCTTCAACTGCTCTTGTATCATTTTGGCTTGATACTTCGCCTCTTGGAGTTACGACTCCAGTATCTTCAGTTCTGGATTCTCAGTGAGTTGTTCATAGGTCTAGGCACTATGATCAGTGAGTTTCTTACATTCCATAGCAAGGGCTCTTATTCTCTCAACTGCGCTTCAAGTAGTTTCTTCTCTTTGATCCCTTACATCCTGTGGGGTATCGGGCACTGTGCGAAGCTCTAAGTCTACTATGCATTGTTGTAGTTGTTGGATAACTTTTGTGAGTTTCTCTACTTGCTATGTTACTCAATCCTCTACCTTTATTTCTACGACTGTCATAGAACAAAGTTCTCTACTGACTGCTTCTTTTATTTTGAGTTGCTCCACGAACAATTGTTCTCTTCCTTGCTATATTTGTGCTTTTTCTTCATAAAAATTTTCTTGGAGATCAATATCTTCTTGTTCTACATCTTGACATTTCTCTACAAGTACTCCTTGCACTTGTGCCAAAGCCTAGGTGGCTTGTTCTATTTCCTCTTGTGCTCGAAGAAGGTGAGTTTTGACTGTATCAGCTAGTCGGTGGATTTGGGCTGGCTCATCTCCCAACTCTGGCTCTCTCGACGTAGTGGAGACTGAACAACTAGATTGAAGGGCTTGTACCCCTTAGAGCTTGACTTCAATCCTATCATACATTTCTTCTTACTTCCCTCCTTGTTTCTCTGCTACGTCCAATGAAGAATCATTCAGGGTTGCTATGATGAAGTCAAAGTCATTGGAGGTGAGGACAGTCTACATCTTGGCCATGGAGGCTTTCGATTTCTTCCAAGAAGAAGGTTTCTAGGGGGAAACCTTCCTCTTCTTCAAAGGGTCAACCTCGTCTCTGGGTGGTGTTACTTCACCTGGTCTCTGTCCAGCTTCCACTTCATCACCACCCCCTCAGTCAGGTGACATGGAAGCAGTCTTCCCTAAGGTGTTTGCAAGATACCATATATATAAAATATGCAGAACAGAAACGAAATGCTAGAAATGACAGAATAACAGTAAAATATCCAGCATAATCTTCACA